>VNJW01006858.1:0-36970 GCA_008042615.1 Drosophila auraria
AGGAATAAGTAAATGTGGATTTATAGGAAGAAATATTTAAACGCTTGCAGCGATAGGGTGTATCGATATTGGTGCTCCAACATCGATATATCCTATCGTTGCAAGCCTGTAAAGCCTAGTATGTTACTCAGATCAACGACACTTGTTTCTAAGCAGTGGGAGAGAGCGAGAGTACAATATATCTCGAGAAATTTCGACCTCTAGCTATCTCTTACTGTCCAGAAACACTTTTCGGCGATCTGAATTGGCTTAAATATTGCCAATTGTAAAGCCTGCAGGAACAAAATAGATGAGAACAATGAAAATATTTCAATTAAAATATCTGTTGGCAGAAATTGTCAAATTCTATATTACAATAGTAGTTCTTGCACCACCAAAATAGATGAGAAATATTTTTTTTGCTATTTTATAGTAATTGTACTAAAATCTTCGCCAGAAAAGCAACAAAAACACACGGAAAACATAGCACTATTTAAATAGCAGTCTAACAATAATTTGTGTCAGAAAAAAACTACAAATGGTTTTATTAAAATTTTTAATAGTAATTTAACATTTTATGATAGGACTTGTACTATTTTAATAGTACTCTTTGAAAAACAACAAAATACATGAGAAGAAAGAGCATAGTATTTCTTACTATTTTCCATAGTAGGTTAACATAAAACATACTTTTGGTGTGTACACATTTTGGCAGAAAAGCAAAAACAAAATACATGGAAATTATCAAAATAGTATGTTACTATTTTTTTGGGTTGATTTTACATATTTTTTTTCTTTGGTGTGTACTCACTTGGCAGAAAACCAACAACAAAATATATGCAAAATTTTTACATAGTATTCTAACTATTTTTCTAGGTTGATTTTACATAGTTTTTTTTTTTGTGTGCACAATTACGCGTAGATTTATAGCCTTTCAGTCAGCCGAGAGTCGCGCCGTCCTTGGTCTCTGGGGATCGAGGATTCATTTGCCTCAAACGCGAGTTGAACGGAATAATGAAAGCGTGCTCGGCCTTCGATGGGATGTCGCAGACAGACTGTCTGGTCTCTTTTTGTGCTCTCTTTTTATTATTTGCCCGAGGTTTCTCATTTTTTACGTCTGTTTGCTAAAACAATTTCCCATTCTCATTGGAATCGACAGGAGCGGACGCGAAGTCGAAAGCATTTTGATGGATTAAAAGTTAAATGCCCTGGCGGGCGCCCCGCGGGAAATTTCACATTTTCCAGTCACTGGCTGCTGTGCTGTGTTCATTTTCAAGGCCTGAAAAATTCAAAACTTTGCGGGAAAATTAGCAGTCTTCAAAGTGCAAAAAAGTTTTTGTAAAACAGCTGCACAAATGAATCGAATTAAGTTCATTTGGTTTGGCAGTTTGGAGAATATTCTTTTCAATTGTTTTTTCATCCATTTTGACATTAATGTGTCATCGTTTTGCTTAATTTTAATTTGAGTAACTAAGTTTAGTTAAACACCCTATTTTGTTATTTATTTTATTATTAAGGTCTATTATATTGAGTTAAAATAAAAGAATAGCTGTTTCTATAACTGATTGTAGGAAAAAAACCTACTTTTCCGTCTTAATAAATTTTATTTAACTTAAACAAAAAAAAACTAGGAATTCCCTTATTTTTCAGGACCTACTCCATATGCTTTAAATTTCCATGAGAAGTGTGTCCTTTGGTTTTTTAATTAGAGAGCCACGTGACGGACAGGATGTTTGTGGAATTTTACCCTTTGATGCGACGTGTTCAATGCATGTCGGTTGTAATTAGTGATAATGGCAATTAAAACGGAGCAGACCCACAAAAGTTGGACTGTTCCCTCTTCCAATGCTCTGGCTTTTTAATTTTTCTGTGAGTTTTAAAGCTCGAATTCGAATGCCGGCTCCGGCTGCAAAGTTTTGAGCGATGACAGCGACTCTAAAGTGGTGAAAAGTTTTGCGGTGATAAGCGTCGTCCTTTCGGGCTGCTGGCTGCTGGCTGGTGGCATGGTTTCGGCATTTCTGAGGTCCTGATGCCGATGGCTTGTGGCAGCGCATAAAAGTATGCAACAGTTTTTAGCTTCCGCATTATGCCCAACTTGTTACGCAAGCCACAAGGAAGTCAGGCTAGCTCCTCCTGGCCTCGTATCAGTTCTCGTCTGAATAGACACGTTATCTGTACACAATATGGCTTGAAGTGAGCTCCAAATGATACCACCCCCCAAGCTGAACCTCAAACTCAAGGAAACTCCACACAATGTCGTGCATTTCTTTTGTGTTTCTCGTTTTTCGCTTCCATTTCGTTGTGCTCCGTGCCCCCCTCTCAGACGTGCCATTGTGTTCCCACAATCTCTGGGAGAAGCATTTCCCACTCATCCCAAGGAGTGCCGGCAACTTTTGGCCCCAGAACTCCTCTGCCTGCAATTATCAACTGCCAAATTCAGAGCCCTCGCTCACCTACTCGAATGCATATTAATCAACCGAAATAAATCTAAATTAGAGCTCTTGACACCAGCACACACAACGCACAACACGAATGCAATTCAATTGAAATTCTCGTTTCAACAAGTGGAAATAAGTTGGTCCTGGCGGCCGCAACAATGAAATATTTTATTGCCCGAGCGCAGTCTACCCGTACAGTAAATACAACTGGGAATGCACACACACACTCTATTATGTGGCACATAAATTTGATTTGTTCGACAGGCCTACCAGCAGGGGATTGGATCTACACTTGGGGAAAAGTGTCTTAGAGATAAAGAAGTTTTTCCCGGTTAAAAAAATGAGATTAAAAGAAAAGAATCTGCTAGACAAAACACCAGAATTAGTGAATTTTCAATACCTTTTTTTGGAAGAAATCTTTGAGGAATCATATTTTCAACATAATCCTCTCATAAGCCTCTACTTTAAACTCCAACTAAATATCTTCCAGTGCCCAAGTAAGTAACTGCTTGCAAATTCAGCAGCAAAGTTCAAGTTTTGCCTTGCACTTTATTTCATTGGACGACACGCAGATCGACATAAATAATTCATGCTTGATAAATTAAACAATATACTAAGCAGCCATTTGTTATGCATAAAGTATGCGCCATGTGCGCCAGACTGTGACACACCCACACCGATGCCTCAGCAACACACACAGCACACTCACAATCCCGCCCAGAGACAAAATGGCGGAGGCTGTCGCTGCAACAAGCGACAATTGCAACGCCTGTAAAGCCCGAAAGAGCGGAAACGGAAACGTGCATAGTGCATGCTATTTGCACAAATGTGCGCAGGAACGGGGTAAGCTGTCTAGCCCCCCCCCAGCCACTATTATCCATTGTGTCTGCGGGAGAGTTGTTGTTACGAAGAGCACTTATTTATGGCTACTTGCAAGTAGTTCGAGGCTTCTCCAGCTTTGGTCTTTGATCAAAAGAATATCGAGTTTTAAGGTGATTCAGCTGGATATATACCTTACTCTTTATAAATATATAAATATATATAAGTATATAGATCTTTTTGCTAGATCTAAAATAAAGCTGCTTAACGCCTAGGCGCTCCCCTTTCTGAATTACTCAAAACCATTCACACAGTGTCAGTCCTTCGCCCGATTGGGTTTCCCAACTAACCTTGACAATTACTCATAATCACTGCTGGTTGCTCTAACCTTTGCCCAGGGGGCGACTGCCGCTTGCCACAGAGCAAACACAACAGTAATTATGTAATGAATAAAAGCCACATTTACCGTTGCAGCTGGCAAAGGGCGACGGTCGGAGGAGGGTTGGCTCCAAATGACGCTTGTCGTGTGTCGTGTGCGTCGCTCTTTTCAAATGCCTAGGCGTCGGGTACTATAATTGAAATGGAAATTACTGCAACTGGCAAGGACCAACCACCCAACTATGCTCTCCAGAGAGTAGCAGTCAGTCACTGCCAGTGGTGGTGCAAAAAGCTAGGCTAGATATAGTAATTAATTATAAAAATTGTCTATAACAGGTGATTACTTTCTAAGATCTTTCTTATATTTTTTTATACCTCTAAAATCTTATTACTTTTAATACTAATTTCGATTTAGCCAGAGTATAGCCAGGCCTGGCTGAACTAGAGGCATAATAACGTATACGTCATGTGGTACATGGCGGCATAATTTAAGTTGAAATGTCTGGCCAAACTCAGTAATATTTGGGAGAAGGCGAAAGGGAGCAAAGTAGCACTCGTGACGAGCAATTTACTTGCGCTTTGTTGTTCAGCGGGCGGAAGATTTTAATGATGCCACCAGGGGGCAGTGGCAGTGGCAGTGGCAGTGGCGCCGCTCGGCATTTCCTGGAGCCATTGCTGATTTAAATTAATTACGGCTAAATATTTGCACTGGCTGCCGACGCCGCCGCCAACGACGATCGCAGACACAGCTCAAATTGGCCAGAAAGGATGGCAAAATGGTCTCGGAAAGTCTGAAAGTTGGCTGGTAATCGATACACGTATCGGGGCTCTGAGCTAGCGTCATAACGCCAGACCAGACGCACTGGGAACAAGGCAAACAAAATTAATTTAATTTGCACACAGCGCAGACTTTCCGAGCGTGTCCGTGTGCGAGTGGCTGGGATTACGTAGCAGGGAATTTAATGCAATTTAAAACGCATCAATTTGGCGTGATGCTGCAGCGGACATTGTCATGTCCTGGCCAAAGTCAGAGAGCGAAGAGCGGCGAGCGGAGAATGGATTTTCCCCACACGCTTACGAATGCCATTTAAGCTGCAATAATAAAGCTGAAACCCAGGATGCATCTGCATCGGCTTCCTTTCGATGTCCGCTACGCCTTCTCGCAGCATTAACTTCTGACTCTTGGCTTTGCGTCTGCTCGGCTCTTACGGATTTTACCGGCACTTGCTTAATTAATGATAAATATTTCCCCGAGCCAAGGCCAGCATGCAATTCCCCCTCGGGGACCGAGCTGTCATCGAATGCTTCGATGCTGACATCGCCCCGAGAAAAGCCGGATAATAACTCAATTTGACTAACCCAATTCACCGAAAATGCGGTTCATTAGCCCGGCAGAGTTCCTGGTTCCTACCAGGTATTAACTCTTAAAAATTCAGCTAAGTATGCGACTTTAAAGCGTCTTAGTCGGCGACTAAGTCGGGCAGCCTGTCTGCCCTCGGAATGTATTGTTTCAGCTGGCCAGAAAGCTCTGGGACTTTGGTGGAGTTGCATGCAACAACTTTGACTTGGCGTAGAGTTCATAAAATATTTCCGTGTTTGTGCCAAGTTGCAGGACGGCTGGCTCTGCAGAAAATGCGAAGCTGCAAGCCCGCATTCTCTTGCTGTTTTCTTGGTCAAGAAAGAAAATAAATACAGCAGAACTTGCTAGTACAATCCCTTATCCAGCTCACAAGAAGTAAAGAGAGTTTTTACAGGCTTCTTTTATAAGTAGTTCTTGAAATTATAGATGATAGAAATATGGAAATATATTGATATTAATATAAAAACAAAAAGAAAGCTTTGAAGATCTCACAAAAATTTATTACATTCTTGCGATCTTTAAAGGTGAACAAGTAAATTGAAATTAAACAACAATAAAAACTTCCTCACGTCAGGGACACAAAGATAAAGAGCACACCTATGAGGCCGGCGCAGACCACCTGAACCCACTTAAGCCAAATCAGAGCGGTATCGATGTGCGGGCACAACACTTCTGCGGCGGGTGGCGGGTCCAATATATGGTTCAGTGCATTCAGTGCAATCTGCAGCTGCTCGTTGCCCTCCTGCACGTCCTCGCGCTCAGGTTCAGGCTCAGGCTCTGGCTCAGGCTCTGGCACAGGCACAGGCACAGGCACAGGCACACGCAGAGGCACAGCCCGTTGGGGTCTGTTTCTGTTTCTGACGCATATGCCCGCGGGACGAGGCACTGCCCCCGGTTCGGCCAGGACATTGGCGTCTTCAGGTCTGGCATTTGGTCCCTCGCCGTAGAAGGGCACTATGTCCTCGTGCAAGACCAGGGCGAAGTGGCAGTGCGGGCAGTCCGGATGTGGAAGCTTATTAAACAGGAGAGGCCACAGGCAGACCCAGCAGAAAAGATGCCCGCATATGGTGATAACACCTCCGCGAACTAATTCCTTGCAATGGTTACACTTATATGGCTCCAGCTCCCACTCCTGCAGTGCCTGGTCAACTCTGGGGCGCACTGGAGCAACAGGAGGAACTCCTTCAGCAGCCACGATATTTCTACGGCCATCCCGGCCCCAGATTCGACGCTCTGCTTTTTGTGATTTTCTATGGATTTTATGCTTATTTAAATATTTTAAATTTCACTCACCGTTTTGTCGGTTCATATTTGTAGAGAGCAGCTCTGATAATTTTACTCCGAATTTTACTGAACACTGAAACTGAATGCTTCTAGCTATAACAATTAGAAACAGTCCTTGACAGATTTTGGCTAGGATTGCTAGATTACTGAATGTGGGAGAACTATTGATTCCGAAATCCTACTAAGCCATGCTCACATGTATTGGCTATAACCTGAGGCCGAAGGCTTATGACAAGACATTTTCAGTGATTGACACTTGCCGGCTGAGTGATTGATGAGTGTGTTTCACTCCCAACTCCCGACTCCCGAATCGGCTGCTGCACTTTAGTGGCTAGGATTAAATTTAGCCCTGCACTTGGCATAATGCCAGCGGCAATTAGACGAAAGCTGTTGCCACCCGTCCACCCACGGGTCGTAAATCGTGACCCACACACGCTCGCTGCCGGGGACTTGACAGACCCGAAAAAAAATTCAGAGAGAGAAATCCGTGAAACTCGGAGGAAACCAGATGCGTGGCATATGGCGGCATAATTTATGCGAACATTGAACCGAGGAGCGGTGCAGCGATGAGTGGAAACTTTGCGGTCCGGTGGATCCGCTGCTGCATTTAAATTCTGACAATTGTTTGCCTTGTCCTGGCAGCACGTCTGCGGCATTGTTTAATCCCGATTTTTCGACATCCATGGGGGCTGCCAGCCGGTGCGTGCTTGTTAATTGACCCACATTTGTGATCGGAGAACATAATTAAAAGAAAATAAAGCGAAATCGCACTGGCACTGCAATGATAATAATAATAAAAGTGAAGCATCACAGCGGAATTACACACTTATCCAATATTAAAATAAAGGATGATTATGTGCTGATGGAGACGCGAAATACCCTGTTGGGATTAAGGGTAAGCTGGTGTGTTTGAAAACCCTCTGCTTGTACGGGGGTATTAAGTTGGCTCTGAAACTAAGAGACCTTCGCTGCGACATTTAATGTTTGACAAGCAAGCGAAAATAATGCATATTAATTGCGACTTTTTCACGTTTTACCAACTGCCGGCATTTATCAGGCATTAATAATTACGTGTTAATACGTGAAATATGATTAAATTTTTATCAGTTTACATGAATCACTTTCGCACGTTTGCGTGCGAACAAGGCCGTTTTATTGGCTTCATTTTGGCCGAGGGATCGGGACCGAGACCGCAGCGAAACTGACATTGGCCCAATCGCAATTACAATCGCAACGCCTGTGGTTCTGCGTCATTTGGCATCCTATATCCCCGTCCATTTGCATTGCCGCACTTCGTTGCGGGCGTAATACACTGCGTATACGCGCTGGCGACTTGCTCGGTGGCGTATACGCAATAAAAAGCGAAAAAGGAGTTTGGCCATGCCAAATCGGATGGGACAACCGTCTGCGCTGGCCATTAAATGCAACAATAAATTCGGCAGCAGTTCGCTCCAGTTCCCCCGAGTCGCCCCAGTCCGCTGGCATGCCCGAAATTTAATTAGTTGGCATTTAACATTAAACATTGCGAGTGGCGCCGCGGCTGTCATTTCGCTTTGTTTTCGTTTTGCTTTTTATGTTATTTTTCAGTTAATTAAACGCACGCAAACATTTCGCCATTCTAAATTGTGCGCAATTAAATTTGGAATTACTTTCAACTGAGTATTCGGCGCGGCAATAACTTAACTGGAAATTTTATTGTAAGTCCCTTCCGCCGCCTTGCCAACTGTCACTTTTGATGGGCAGCCATTGGAGCGTAATTAGGCTTCGCCTCCTCGGATGCTTCGAGGAGCTTTAATGTTGACTCTAACTTCAAGTTTAACTTTGGCAAGCCTTTAAGTTGCTGTTTAACTTCGTTTGTCTGCACTGTCTGTCGGTTTCATTATGCAAAATGCAATAGTACACATGCCGATGTGAAGAGGCTGCGCCTGTGTCTTCCTTATGAGTCTCACTGCTCCTGGGCGGATATGGTTTTTACTTTATTTTTGGCTGAGCAGGTGCCCAGGCACTCACACATCAACTGCATCCGTCTGATGGCATTTTGCTTACTCTACGAGAGGGAAGTCAAGTAACTGCATTTAACTTCCAAATATTAAAAAGATTGGTGATGATACCAGAAATCAAAGATAATGATACGAGACTTAGGTAGTTCACGATTTATTTGTTTATTAAAAAACCCTTAAAGAATGTTTATAAAAATATGGCTCCAAAATAATTCTTTTATTTACAAAATACTCAAAGTGTACAAATTATTATGAATGGCTTGACACTGTGCCGGCTTCCTTTGGTAAATCCCTGCGTCAGGGCATGAGCACTTCCGCTTGTGAAAACAATGCCACAGAAACCTTTATATTTCTTTATGTATCACCTGCGAGGAGAGCGCACACAGACAGAATCTTTTTGCGGAGAAGCTGCGAGGAGGGGAGAGGAGTTTGTGTCTGTCTGTGCCAAGCGACGACGGAGTATAATATTTATATTATTGCCACTGCGGCGCCACATTGCAGCGACACTGAATGCTCGGTGTGGCATGAAAAGCAAACTTAATGGGCCCACCCCCTCCTGCAGGAGCGACTTCCCTTCTAGACCATATCCTTTAGCTGGGCGCGTCTTCGCTTGCGCTGCGACACGAAAATCTTGACAATGATCATCACCAGGGCCGCGAAGAGCAGCAGGATGCAGATGATCGACAGGGCCAAGCTGACATCTCTGGAGGCCATTGCGAAGCTGCTGAACAGACTTCTCAAATCCGTGCACTGGGCCAACTTTTTGAACAACAGGTCCTGCTTGAAGAAGTAAGTGGTCATGATATTGCAGCATATCATGGCAATAATCATGGCCACAAGCTGGGAAGAGGCCATATTAAAGACTAAGAGCAAAGCTACAGCAAAAACAAGGCCAACACCCACCACCAATCGCATTTCCAGACGGGCCCGATGGTAATTCGAATGGTACAGCCAGGTGCTCATGGCGTAAATCAGACAGATATAGGCGGTTCCCACGCTGACGACCTGCGCGGCCACCTGCTCATAGCTGGCATGGAGCGGCAGGATGTTCGTAAAGACGGAAGCATTCAGCACACAGAGGAACTGCGGATGGAAGGCGACGAAGGAAGGCAGGATGGCAAGGTCAGAAATTGGCAGCCAGGTGCAACTTACCGCCGTAATCAAGAGTATAAACGATATGATTTCCTTTCGGGAGGGCAGCATAATGGAGCTTAAACTGGCAATTTAAAAATAATAGGCATCGACTGATGTTAAGTTCAAGGATATTTAATCTGAGTGTTTTGGAAGCAAATGCTTTGGAAATCCCAACAAAATTCGGGGACCAGTATTGCCTTTAATCTAGTATTCATTGATTTAAAAACTATTACAATATATAATTGCGGTTTTAATTTCATTTAGATCGGACATAGAACTGCTATAAAAGCGATCGGGTGATTTACATGAATATGTGTAGGTATGTAAATGTTGTACAAATTTACAATCTTCGCTATTTTTCAGTTTACCAAAATTGAGCGATTTTCAATCATCCAGTTGCAGACGTTTAAGGTATACTATCTTCGGCTTACCGAAATTAGATTCCTTTTTTGTTTGTACAAAAAAGTTGTCAAATTTTTTTAAAAATATTTTCATATTCCTAAAAGGCTCAAATTGCGTGTTTCGTTGGCAACCCTTTTTTGCCAATAAGAAAGATATAGCCAAGAGCCGTAATTTCCGTTTAATTCCGTTTAATTTCTAAACTCAACCTAATAAATCAGCATGATTTATTAATCTAATACAAAATATCTCAAAAAAGCTACCCAAATTGAAATACATGCAATCATTAATTATTTTTAAATTTCATTTTATTCTTATTTCCAAAGAATTCAAGTTTTAATGTTTCCTAAAATTCAGAATTGCCTCTCTTATGTTTTTTTATTTCCAAAAAATCTCTTATTTAGGTCATGATCCTCATTCTTAATGTTCTGGTGACTTACAAGAATTAAATATAAAAATTCCTGAGTAATCGCTATCAGTCGAAGTCTTTTTTTGGGAATAGAAAGAATGAATCATTGCCTCTTCGCGGAAGAACTTCAAGTTCACAAAAACAGAGATCATCTGCGTAGCAAATAAAAGCCCATGTCAGATCTTCAGGCTTTCAGTTGGTTTTTATAGTTTCATCAGTTTACAATGACTTCTCTCCGAGTCGTGGCATATGCCGCCCTGTTCCTGCTGCTCTTTGTGGACTTGGAGGCCACTCCACAGCCGGACCTAGTCAGCGACGCGGAGTGGGCTGCGTACAAGAGGAAGTACAACAAGCACTACGCAGTGCGGGACGAATATTTCCACAAATGGCTATACTCCAATATATTCAAAGCTGTCCGGAAGAACAACCCTGGGCAAGGTTACCTTCTTGATGAAGACCAACGAATTCTCCGACTCCAATCGCGGTGCAGTCTACGAAGATACGCCCCCCATCCCAGCCGAATCGATCAAGGAGCCCGATTTCAAGCCACACGACAAGAGCTACGATGAGATACAAAATCTGACTGTCGACTGGCGTGAGCTTGGATTTGTTTCTCCGGTCAGACACCAGGGCTCTTGCCAAAGCTGCTGGGCCTTCTCCAGCACTGGACTATTGGAGGCTCATCTGGCGAAGAAGACCGGGAAGCGGACGCCACTGTCCACGAAGCACCTACTGGACTGCGTTAGCAAATGCGCCGGATGTCAAGGAGGCTGGGTGAGCCACGCCCTCAACTACACCAGGGACAATGGCATTTCCCCCTGGGAGTCCTATACTCCGTACTGGCCCCAAAATGAAACCTGTGGCTACGACCCCTCGAGCAGCCAGGGATCTCCGAAGGGCTACGTCACTCTCGAGCCCGATAAGAAGAAGATGGCTGAAGTGGTCTACAACATAGGACCTATGACGGTTTCCATTGACCACTTGTACCCGGAATTTTACGAGTATCACAGCGGCGTCCTACGCATACCGGAATGCAGAAATGAGAAGTTTAATCTCAAACACTCCATGCTGTTGGTGGGCTTTGGCACAGATCCAATTGGCGGCGACTATTGGCTGATTTGGCGAAAACTGGGGCGAAAATGGCTACCTGAAGCTGGCGCGCAAAGCGGGCAATATGTGTGGCGTGGCCTCTTTGGCCCAATATCCAATTATATAAATTAATTTTAAAGAGAAAATGTGAATCATATAAATAACAGTATAAGTATTTGCTAAAAATATGTAAAGCAATTAAGTATATAATTGCAAACTTTGGTTATCTTACTTTTGAGGCCTTTGGGCGGAACATTTTTCCTGGCTTTTAGATTAATAAATTTTATTTCGCTGCAATTACGATTGCATTTAAAAACAAGTGGGAAAGCTACGGTCGAGTGTGACCGACTGTAAGATACCCGGTACGCAAAGCATTGTGGGTGAAATTAAACAGCACTTGAACATGGAAAAAAGAAAATGTTGACAAATAGAGACAAATGTTGCTAGAAAAATGTTGAGCAACACTCAAAAGAGACAAATGTTGCCAGGAACATGTTGGGCAACTCTCAAAAGCGACAAATGTTTCCAGGAACATCTTAAGGAACACCCAACAAGGACAAATGTCACTAGGAACATGTTGAGCAGCACGCACGTGCGCGCTCTCTCTCTCTCTCTCTCTCTCTCAGAAACTTTATTGTTTAATAACTTCTATGTTTATTATCCGATTTTACTCAGAACACGTCCACGATTGCCTACTTATTAGGTCTATCCATTTACTATACACAGAAATTACGCATATGGCTTATAAACAGTTTTTTATGATTTTCGGGAGCGGAAGTGGGCATGGCCAAATTTTGAAACAAAGTTGATCTGCGTGCAACAGATTCCAATGTTGTTACCAAATTTGGTAACTCTAGCTCTTATAGTCTCTGAGATCTGTTGTTTCACACGGACGGACGGACGGACAGACGGACAGGCAGACATGGCTAGATCGACTCGGCTAGTGAGGCTGATTAAGAATATATATACTTTATAGGGTCGGAGATTCCTCCTTCTGTTACATACATTCTCGGTTGGCACTAACTTATAATACCCTTGTACCCTATGGGTACCGGGTATAATTGTACAACATTTCTTGAAATCATGGCTTGTTTTCAGAAGCAAGTTGAGGCTAGGAACGGGAATTCCGGGAAGCGATTCAAATAATCCAGTTGCAGACTGTAAAGGTATACAAACTTCGGCTTACCGAAGTAAGGTTCCTTTCTTGTTTGTTCAAAAAAGTTTTCAAATTTTTTCAAAATATTGTCTTAATCCAAAAAGCCGCGAATTTAATGTTCCCTTGGCCCCTTTTTGCCAAAAAGAAAGTGATAGCCAAAGCCGTATATCTTCAGATTCGGCATTAAAATTATAATTACTTACAATCAAAATTTGGAAAAAAAGAGAATATAATATTTTTTTTGCCATTTTTTCAAAGTTTGATATGGCGTTAAAATTGTCAAAAATTGAAAATAATATATTTTTTAAATTTCTTAACTCAATATGTAGATTAATTAATATAATAAAAACTAGCACAGAAATCCTTTTCGAATTGAATATATGAATATGTACAGTATGGGTATGGGTATGTGGGTATATAGGGTATGGGTAATATGGGTATGTACACTTCGGCTTTCCAAAGCTAGCTTCCTTGCTTGTTCAATAATTATTTATAAATATCATTTCATTTTTATTTCAAAAGAATACTACTTTTAATATTTTCTAAATTTCAGAATTGCTAAATACTCATTCAGTGCCTTTCTTTTTTTTTTCATTTTCAAAAATCTCTTATCTAGGTCACGATCCCCATTTTTAATGTTCTGGTGATTAATGAGACGTAAATATAAAAATTCCTGAGTAATCGCTATCAATCAAGGTCTTTTTTTGGGCGATAGGAAATCATCCATCTTCGTGGAAGTACTTCAAGTTCACAAAGACAGAGTTTATCAGAGATCAGACTGCGTAGCATATAACAATTGATGCCAGATCTTCAGGCCTTCAGTTTCTAAAGTTCCTTTAGTTCGCTATGACTTCACTTCGATTGATAGTATTTTCTGCCCTGTTCCTGCTGCTCTTTGTGGACTTGGAAGCCACTCCACAGCGGGACGTGGTCAGCGACGCGGAGTGGGCTGCGTACAAGAGGAAGTACAACAAGCACTACGCAGTGCGGGACGACTTTTACCACAAATGGCTTTACTCCCATATTGTCCAAGCTGTTCGGAAAAACAACCTGGAGTACTCCCAGGGCAAGGTTACCTTCTTGATGAAGACCAACGAGTTCTCCGACAACAACCGCGAAGCAGTCTACGCAGATACGCCCCCCATTCCAGCTGAATCGATCAAGGAGCCCGAGTTGAAGCCACACTACAAGAGCTACCATGAGATACAAAATCTGACTGTCGACTGGCGTGAGCTTGGCTTTATTTCCCCAGTCCGGCATCAGGGCCCTTGCAATAGCTGCTGGGCCTTCTCCAGCACTGGGGTTTTGGAGGCTCATTTGGCGAAGAAGACCGGTAAGCGGACGACACTATCCCCAAAGCACCTACTGGACTGCGTTAGCAACAACATCGGATGTAATGGAGGCTGGGTGAGCCACGCCCTTAACTACACCAGGGACAATGGCATTTCCCCCTGGGAATCCTATGCTCCGTACCAGCCAAAGAATGAAACCTGTGGCTACAACTCCACGAGCAGTCACGGCTCCCCGAGAGGCTACGTCATTATCGAGCCCGATGAGAAGAAGATGGCTGAAGTGGTCTACAACATAGGACCTATGACGGTTTCCATTGACCACTTGTACCCGGAATTTTACGAGTATTACAGCGGCGTCCTACGCATACCAGAATGCAGAAATGGGAAGCTTAATCTCAAACACTCCATGCTGTTGGTGGGCTTTGGCACAGATCCAATTGGCGGCGACTATTGGCTGATCAAGAACTCGTTTGGCGAAAACTGGGGCGAAAATGGCTACCTGAAGCTGGCGCGCAATGCGGGCAATATGTGTGGCGTGGCCTCTATGGCCCAGTATCCAGTTATGTAAATTTATTTTAAAGAGAAAATGTCAATTATATAAACAATATTATTAAGTATTTGCTAAAAATATATAAAGCAATAAAATTTATAATCGCAAACTTTGGTTATCTTATTTTTGAGGCCTTTGGGCGGAACATTTTTCCTGGCTTTCAGATTATTAAAATTTATTTCGTTGCAATTACGATTGCATTTAAAAATTATACAACATTTCTTGAAATCATGGCTTGTTTTCAAAAGAAAGTTGAGGCAAGGAACGGGAATTCCGGGAAGCGATTCAAATAATCCAGTTGCAGACTGTAAAGGTATATAAACTTCGGCTTACCGAAGTTAGATTCCTTTCTTGTTTGTAGAAAAAAAAATTATCAAATCTTTTCCAAAATATTTTCATAATCCAAAAGGGTGCGAATTTAATGTTCCCTTGGCCCCTTGGTGATAGCCAAAGCCGTATATCTTTAGATTCGCCATTAAAATTCTAATTACTTAAAATCAAAATTTGAAAAAAAAATACATTTTTTTTTTTATTTTTTCAAAGATTGATAAGGGGTTACACTATAAAAATTGTTAAAAAATTAACATAATTTATTTTTTAAATTTCTAAACTCAACATGCAGATTTATTATTATAATAAAAACTGGCACAGAAAAGCTATCCGAACTGAAATATATGCAATTTTGGCTTAGTTATGACTTTTCTATGTAAGCGAACTGCAAGGGTATGTAAACTTTGGCTTTCCGAAGTTAGCTTCCTTGCTTGTTCATTAATTATATTTGAATTACATTAATTTCCAAAGAATTATAGTTTTAATATTTTCTAAAATTCAGAATTGCTAAATAATCATTCAGTGCCTTTCTTGTTTTTTTTTTATTTCCAAAAATCTCTTATCTGATCACGATCCCCATTTTTAATGTTCTGGGGATTTACGAGACGTAAATATACAAATTCCTGAGAAATCGCTATCAATCGAGGTATTTTTTGGGCGATAGGAAAAATGAATCGTCCCTCTTCGTGGAAGACCTGAAGTTCACAAAGACAGATTTCATCAGAGATCAGACTGCGTAGCAAATAAAAAGCGGGGCCAGATCTTTACGCTTTCAGTTGGTTTTTATACCCGGTACCCATAAGGTACAAGGGTATTATTAAAGTTTTTTCAGTTTACAATGACTTCTCTCCGAGTCGTGGCATTTGCCGCCCTGTTCCTGCTGCTCTTTGTGGACTTGGAAGCCACTCCACGGCGGGACGTGGTCAGCGACGCGGAGTGGGCTGCGTACAAGAGGAAGTACAACAAGCACTACGCAGCGCGAAACGACTATTTCCACAAATGGCTGTACTCCAATGTTGTCCAAGCTGTTCGGAAGAACAACCTGGAGTTCTCCCAAGGCAAGGTTACCTTCTTGATGAAGACCAACGAATTCTCCGACACCAATCGCGAAGCAGTCTACGCAGATTCGCCCCCTATTCCAGCTGAATCGATCAAGGAGCCCGAGTTGAAGCCACACTACAAGAGCTACCATGAGATACAAAATCTGACTGTTGACTGGCGTGAGCTTGGCTTTGTTTCCCCAGTCCGGCACCAGGGCCCTTGCAACAGCGGGTGGGCCTTCTCCAGCACTGGACTTTTGGAGGCTCATCTGGCAAAGAAGACCGGTAGGTGGACACCACTATCCCCAAAGCACCTACTGGACTGCGTTAGCAACAACAGCGGATGTTATGGAGGCTGGGTGAGCCACGCCCTCAACTACACCACGGACAATGGCATTTCCCCCTGGGAATCCTATGCTCCGTACCAGCCAAAGAATGAAACCTGTGGCTACAACTCCACGAGCAGTCACGGCTCCCCGAGGGGGTACGTCACTATCGAGCCCGATGAGAAGAAAATGGCTGAAGTGGTCTACAACATAGGACCTATGACGGTTTCCATTGACCACTTGTACCCAGAATTTTACGAGTATCACAGCGGCGTCCTACGCATACCGGAATGCAGAAATGAGAAGTTTAGTCTCAAACACTCCATGCTGGTGGTGGGCTTTGGCACAGATCCAATTGGCGGCGACTATTGGCTGATCAAGAACTCGTTTGGCGAAAACTGGGGCGAAAATGGCTACCTGAAGCTCGCGCGTAATGAGGGCAATATGTGTGGCGTGGCATCTTTGGCCCAATATCCAGTTATGTAAATTAATTTTAAAGAGAAAAAGTCAATTATATATATAAATATATATGTGTTGGCTAAAGCAATAAAATTTATAATCGCAAACTTTGGTTATCTTATTTTTGAGGCCTTTGAGCGAAACATTTTTCCTGGCTTTCAGATTAATAAAATCTATTTTGTTGGAATTATGATTGCATTAAGAAATTAAACAACATTGAAATCATTGCATGCTTTCAAAAGCAAGTTGAGGCTCGGAACGGGAATTCTGGGAAGCGGTTCAAAGCGATAACCCCAACTGATAAGACCTGGCTCACCGCTCGACCGAGACAGCTAGGTGAGCTAGACCGGCTGGCAGCTGTCAGTTGCATTTTGCCATGGGTTCTCTTCGAATGCTGGTTCTGGCTGCACTTTTCCTCCTGCTACTTTTGGACTTGGGAGCCGCCCTGGTCACCGACGCGGAGTGGGCGGCGTACAAGAGGAAGTACAACAAGAACTACACCGACCACGACAATGATCACCGGGAGCTGTACGACCAGAAGGTGGAGGCTGTGCGAAGTCACAACCTGAAGTACGACATGGGCCAGGTTGGCTACTTCATGAGGTTGAACGAGTACTCCGACACCGATCAGTCGGTGCTCTACACATATCGCTCATCGCTGCCTGCGCCCCCCGAACCCGAGAACGTAGTTGAAGTCGTGTCAGAATCCTCCCGGAACTACAAGCGCTACGACGAGATAACAGGTGGGATCGACTGGCGCCAGTACGGCTACATCTCGCCCGTTGGAAATCAGGGCACCGAGTGCCTCAGCTGCTGGGCCTTCTCCAGCTCGGGCGCTCTGGAGGCCCACCACGCCAAAAAAAACGGCCGGCTGGTGCCGTTCTCCCAAAAGCACCTGGTGGACTGCGTGCCAAGTCCCAACGCCGGATGCCAGGGGGGCTGGGTGAGCGTGGCCTTCAACTACACCAAAATTCATGGGATCGCGACTATGGACACCTATATGGCATACCAGCCCTGGACTGAACCCTGTCGGTACTACCCCAGCAGAATACAGGGCGGCGCACAGAGCTACTTCACTCTCAAGAACGGCGACGAGAAGGCGCTGGCCGAAGTGGTCTACAACATTGGACCCGTTGCCATATCCATAAACCACCTTTATCAGGAGTTTGAAGAGTACGGCGGCGGCGTCCTGAAGATAAAGAATTGCACAACAGACAAGCGTAGCCTCACACACTCCATGCTGGTCGTGGGCTTTGGAACAGATCCACGCGAGGGCGACTACTGGCTGATCAAGAACTCCCAGGGCACGACCTGGGGCGAGGAGGGCTACTTGCGACTGGCGCGCAATGCCGGCAATATGTGCGGGGTGGCCACTCTGGCACAGTATCCAGTTGTGTAAATAATATAACATATTTTATATTATCATGAAAAAAAATAACACTTAATTCAAAAGTTTTTAAAATAAATATGACACAAAATATACCTACATTTTTTTGAATAAGAACAACGCATGATAGTGGGAAATATTGAATGTAAGGCTGACATAAGCAAGTGAAGGGGAAAATATAAATCACTATTAGTTCAAAAATACCCATCTAAGCTGCTTTCCCTGAATGAATTTCCCAGAATTCCTCGAGTACTAACATACTTGCTTAGCAATTGTGCGATAATGGAATAATACTACAAACAATATATATGCTGCCCTGTCCGACTTGATCGATTGCCTCACCTTTTTGCTTTCACTTGGGCTGCTCCTTGGGAGCAAGGTCGTGCCGCCTGGCTTCGTAGATTGCTGGCCTATTTGACGAGAGCAAAATCATTGAGAACAAATTGAAATTTGCGCCCACCGGGAAGCTTATCTGCGCTGTGCAGGCACTTGCACTACACTCCGTTCTACGAAGATAGGAACGGCAGGCAGCCGGCGCTAATTCATCAACAGTAAAGGCAATTTAGATACTCATCTAACCGGATATCGACAGCCAGGCAGCCGGCAGCCGGCAGCCGGCAGCCGGCAGGAGGCAGCCATGTAAGCAGATACAGCTCCAAGGACTCCAACCCATCCGCCGCTGCGGCTGCGAGCGTCCTGCAGACAGGGTTTCATAAAATATTGATAGACGTGGAGTTGGCAGCGCTACTCGCTTCCTGTTCGTGTCTGTCGCAGCCATAAATAATTTGCTGTAAATGCAATCGTGGGGTTACATGGGCCATGGGTCCGGGTGTGTGTGGCGGGTGGTTCTCTCTCTGGAGTGGATGTGGGTGGGTGGGTGGTGGCTGATGGCCTGGGGTGGAGCGATTGCCATTAGCAAGGCGCACGGTGCGAAAGTGTTTCGTATGAATTATTCGCTGGCAGCCAATTTGGAGTCACGTTTGCAGGCACAATTGAAACTGAACAGCGACCATCGAACCACAGGCTATGATGCTACTTCAGTGCTGGCAATTGAAGATTTTAAAAGGGATATTTATAAATAGTTCAAGGAAAAAAATGAGTTCTTGTTAATTTCTATTTAAAAAAATATTTGATAGGACTTTTGAAAAAGTTTATTATTCTTAGAAGCTTTAATTATGTAATACAAATTAAAATACTTTTGGATAAACCATTAAAAAAAAATTCAAAAATAATATAGAAACCATTTAAGGTTTCCAAGAAAAGACAACAAAAGAACCAGGAAATAATATTTTAAGCTTAGTAACATTTTATTCCAGGTATTGAAGCTACATACGAATCCAAATTATAAATATTTCATAGGATTGGTGATTTTCTTAAATATTTCCATATTTTAAACACTAATTTAACCCTTTATAATACACAAAATGTAAGATTTCTTTATAAAACCTATAATGAATATGAAAGTTAAAAACCAATTTATGGCGACTCATAAAATTTGCAAACTTTTCACATTTTGCCGAGTCAACCTAGCCAGGTGTGACTAGAAAGTAGCCCATTGGCCAACACTGTGTGACAGCTCTCTCCGCCTGTCGAAATGCCGTAATTTGTTATGTCTGCCACTGTAGCCAGCCATGTCTATCTTCGGGCCGGGGCTGCTTTTTAATAGCCATTCTCCCGCTGGCCGACTGTTGCTTGGCGGTTGTTGTCGGCCTTTATCGCCGGAGTGCCTCCTCGCCCGCCGGCCGGGTAATGTGTATTTAATGACGCCATCTCATGTACAATGCCCGTATCCGGACGCCCGTGATCCTGGCCTTGCCCACGGGCACCGGTTGTCCTCCAGCTCCTAATGTCCAGTGACCGCAGCCATCTGCAGGATATTGCTCCAGCTCCCCAGGAGGGGTGCCTGTTGGCAGGCGTTTCAATTTCGTGCCGGCCGCTTTTTTCAATATTTTGTAAAACGGCCTCCATAAAAACGTGAGCGGTAATGTGCGGACAAGGCAGTTTAATTGCACCCCTGCCCCTGCCCCTGTCCCGGAGGCAATCAGCTGTCGCTTGTCTCAGATTATGATGGAATCGCTTTGGCTGTGCATAAGCAATAATTGAATTTAAGTCCACTCCACAAACAATTGCAGGAGAGCAAAACAATTGGGCACTAAAGGTTAATCTGCACTGGAAACTAATAAACTAATATAAGGGAAAGCTTAAGGGGAAGTAATACTTACAAAAAAAAATTATGATATATTTAAAATACAGAATATACAATATACATAAAATATAAAGAAATATCTCAAAGTCTCAACTAATAAACTAGAATTAGGAAGACATTTAAGGGTAGTAATGCTTAGAAACCATTTATAATATATTTAAAATGCAGAAAATATAAAGTACTTAAAGTAAAAACATATATCTCATAGTCACGACTATTAAACAAGAATTAGGCGAACTTTTAAGGGAAGTAATGCTTAAGAAAACCACTTATAATATATATAAAATACTGAATATAAAATATATATATTATAGTCACAGCTATCAAAAATAGTACCTGCATCAGCATATGCAGCAATACGATCACGACTAATTAATTCGCTCCACTTGCCCCCATAAGCAGCTTGGGATTTGCTGTTGCTTAAGTAATAACAATTCTGATAAGAGGGGTTAATAAGTGCCCAGCGCGTTCGAGTGCTCAGTGCTGAATGGCACTTCCTTTCAAACAATTGCTCCTAATTGCAGACGCTTCAGCTTAGTTGCACATTCACAGCCGCCCCCTCAGGATATATATATCCTGATATATATATATATATATAAAGCAACCACTACCGATGCAATCTCCTTCCCCTGTTCAATATTATTTTCATTCAGTTTGCAGCGCAGCAGCAAAGAGAATTTGATAAGAAGGAGCGGAGCATTTGCATAAAGCTTTTAACCTAACGATGCGACATTTGCTTTTTATGTGATTCATGGCCGCACCCGCTCTCTCTTTTTTATATACATTTTCCCAGCTTCCTCTCCCAGTGCAACAGCAACTGACTTCCGCACAATTATACAGCAATTTTTAACACAACAATCGCTTTCATTCGGGAGGGACACTCCGCGGTTCCGGATCCGGATTGCATGGCCGATTGCCTTGGGTCTTCGATTCCTTCGATCCTTGGACTGGCTCGGATGCTTAAGCAGATTGAAACAATCTCCGGAGTGGGTAAAAGCCTCCACTGCTGCTCACAATGGCTGACGAGGAGTTTTTGCCTGGCTTTTAACTTTTGCCTTGGCTGACTCAGCTGACTCGACTGTTATTATTATTCTCCGGCGTCTGCCTGCAACTGTCAGTTGGGTAATTTATAATGAAGTTTCCTTATTGACACTGGCTGCCCCGCCAAATTCCAGTCTCAGATTCGGTTTCGGTTACGAATTCGCACTCCCGCTGCAGTGATTCTCGTGCAGGCCGGCATAAATTATGGATCCTGAATATCTCGCCATAAATTGCTTGTCAAGACGGGAGTCGACAGGCAGCTAACTAAGACGCTGGCTGGCAAACAAATAACAATCAAAATCACTTTTCGACCCCAAGTCGATTTATATGGGAAATCTCGGCACTGACAGTGGCTGTGGCAGTGACGCCTTAATCGCTGGGGCCAGGCTAGCCGCATCATGAGATCGTCAATCGTTTTGATTTATTGCCGTTTTATTTGCGCATATCCTTATTTTGCGGCCGAGGCTATTTTATTGTTCGATAACTTATTAGGCTGCGGGCAAGGCAAACAGGCAGCTCCAGCTTCGGCCTCTGAAGATGGCAAATATCATAATTTTCGCAGGACACGCTGGCTTGTGTTTGCTTTCGTCCTGTCACAATGCCGTGCAGGGCATAAATCTAAATTAAATGCCCTTTTGAGCGGCTTCCAAGGAGCGGAAGAAGGAGAAGCTGAAGCAGAAGCTGGAGAGGAGACCCCGAAAGAAAATGTTTATATTCAGCACATTGTCACTTGTTGTGGCCACTTGGCTGGACTCGGAGCTGAAACTCCGCCGGGAACCGCTGCTCAGTGGCCCGGGCAAATAAATATTAATCATTGTGTAATAATTTTCTGCTGTCAGCTAAATTCAAGCAAAGTATTCATAATCCACAAGTAAGAACCGCTTTTGACAAATCGTTTTGCGGGCCACTCGCATAAATATTTATATATTTATATTCCGCGTTGGCCGCCAGTTAAAACGCTTTAAAAGTTGCTCGAACTGCTGATTTGATTTCTGGGGCGCAGCTTCCATTTTGTTTTTATTTTCGCCGAGTTTTTCCAGCTGTAAATCAGTTGGAGATCCTTTGATGTGCCAGGGACCTGGGAAACGAGATTGCAATAATCAAAATGTAATAAACGGGGCCTTCACACATCCTCTCCCGCAGTTCGGCTCTCAACTCCTTGGGTCAAAGAGAAATGTTGTTTATGCATGGGTCCTTCGGACGTGTTTGTGTGTGGCGGCGAAAGCTCCTCATTTTGTCCTTTGTGCGGCTCTTGGCAGTCGATGCACGTAACGCATTGTTTGAATTTCATGGCGACTTTATGAGTTTTGTAATCAGGTTTGTGAGCAAACAGACCCAAACACACACACGCATCCCACCCACCCACATGCCGGTGCCGTGTTAACCTGCACATAAATATTGTTTCTGGTCGTCGTGGGCCGTGGATCGTGGGTCCTTGGATGTGGGCGTGTTGACAAGCCGACCGCCCGTTAATGCTAATGAAACCCAAAGTTTCGGCACCCTCACCTCCTCACCTCCGCGCCTATTAAGCCATTTTGTGGTCTACAAAATCCACTTAAAACGTCTGGCGGCAACAAAAATATTTTATTGCATACTTTTATGCGCAGACATTACCTGCACCAGCTCAGCGCCCCGTACTGCCTGGCTATCGGTGAAAATGCTCAACAATGTGATTTATACACGCTGGAAGCACTTAAAACTAGACACACTTTCACAATAGACTGTCCACGCCTCCGAAAAAAGCGCCCCTTTTGTTGTGTTTGCTGGCACTTTGGAGCTGTTCCAAGCCGTAGAGCTTAGTCAGCACACAGCGAAAAAAATCTTTTAAATTTAATATTCTTTGGCAGAATGCATTTCAATCTATTTTATTACTAAAAGATAATTAATTTTTCTTGTTTTTGATTAAATTTTGAAGGTTATATTTCTAATTTTTATTGAAGATAGTTTTAAACACGAAGTAAAATTCAACGAAATGGGACTTTTTAACTATTTCGAAGAGAAAACTCTGTGAAATCAGTTAAACCAAAAAGATGATATATTTTCAGCACTCACTCTAAATTATATTTTACTCTTTTTTAAGTCATCAAAAATATTATTTTTTCAAATAATATTGATATTTTCCTTGGTGCACTGCCATTGTCTGAAAGCCAAACAAAGGCCGTTCTGCAGCTGATGACCAGAAATTAACTAAGCAGCATAGTGGCAACAACAATGTTGTCAAGACCGAAACAATGGGAAAGACGTAGACTCATAGGCCATCCCACCCCCTGCCCAAGGCAAACAACTAGTATTGGATACCCCCCTTCCGCCCGGTTTGCATGTCTAGCTATCGGCTGTCCACTCCGGAGCATTAAATAAATATTTGCCATGCTCTGCAGGAATTTTGAGACCCCAATCCTTGGGAAACATCCCTGGTCGATGGCCGCCTGCCGCCTGGCTGAAAAAAAAATATTCTAAATATCATATCATCAGCATTTTTCGATAGAGTCGCCCTGTCTGCTCTTCGGGGGCTGGGACCGTCCAGTGTTTACCATTTATTTTTTGATTTGGGTATTTAAGGTGTGGATGGATGTGCCAAAGGCGGGCGTGCGTGTCCCAGCGAATGTGTGAGGGGCGTGTGGTTGCCAGCGTGCGGTTGTGTAGGCAGTGGAGTGCTGACAACTTAAGTGGAATTTTGCTTGCTCGAGCGTTGCAGGCATTGGCTTTTATCAGATGACATTAATATTGAATGAAGGCCAGTTATTAGTAGGGGTAAAGAAGGATTATATACAAAAAGATAAAATGTATAAGCTAATACTTGAAATATCGGCTTACATATTTAAAACAACATTTATTGCCTGCAAAAATAATTAACACTATCCTCGATCAGAGTTAAGTCTTCTTTCGGACATGATGATCGTACAAGATCATGAATCCGTACAAGTCCGACTTAATCTGGGAGCGTCGTACATTGAGACTGAAGGGATTCTTCTTGGTGGTCACCGGGATGTTCTTGTGATCGCCTTTGTGAGTGAACATGAGGCCGTGCTCGGGATGGGCCACCACCGTGTAGTTGTCGTTGTCATTCGCAAAGATCTTCCTGGTTCTCCAGTCGTAGAAGACTATATCGGTCTGCTGGGGGCGCAGCATTTTTCTCTCCTCGAAGACAGCCCTCCAGTCGACCGCGTTTGGTCCTTTGAAGCGACAGTTACGCAGACTGGCCTCATAGTCTATGTAGCCCGATTTGGAGAACCCGCTCCTACCACTTATCTCCAGGAATATAATGGTCTGCGGGGCAGAGACGTAAGCTTACGTTTACCAAACACTCCCTGGACTTACAGATATCTCCTGCTGGACATTGACATGTTCCCGTTCGGCCAAGGCCCACAGAGCCGGATCGGTTCCATGAAAATACTGACTGTAGTATATTATAGCGGAAACTGTGGGATTCAGCAGCGCCTCCACTTGCTTCTTAACGGCCAGGAACTCATCCTCCTCGTAAAAGCTGCGGTGCTCCCGATACCCGAGCTTCGTGAGTGTGGTGACAGTTTTGTGGCAGGGCAGGTACCGAAAGTCCTCGACGGTGGTGAAGGAGCGCAGGTACTCCTGGTAGTCGCTGAACTTGGCAATGCTAAAGTCTGTCATGTCTTTCTAGAGTTAGTATTTGGTGTTTTGGAAAAGTGTGCTCTCCGTGTGCTTTGTGTTTGTTGAATTGATTCTGATTCAAAGACTCATGGCTACTAGTCTCTTTTTATTATTTCATAATTAATTCAGGATCAGTTCGGAGTTCGGTTGGGCAACGCTCTGCCAAGCACGTTTCGCAATAGACCGCAAATATTGAAATAGTTTAAACCATACGCTTCATGCTTATGTCGATTTTGTGGAATTTTTTAATATATTTCGGCTCGGTCGTGAATTTTCATTTGGCGCATTATCCAAATACCGCCACAGGGAGAAAATATTCATTTGTTTTATTTGTTTTGTGCCGCATGGCGTGATGAAATGAGGGTTTTCGTGTCCGATAAAATTCCGCACATAGAGAGGACATGCTCCTTTCTTCATATGGTGACCCAAGTCAAGAATTGCTGAATTATTAAATCCATTCCTTGCACATTCCCCAGTTGTAGTCCGTGATGTGTGAGTTCACTAACCTGCGGAACCGCCATTTAAATTTATCAACACTTTTGCCCAATGACGGCATTTCCGCTTGGGCACGCACTCACAGTCAGGCAAGCAGCTGGCATAACAATGGCAAAAATGGCCGACGCGTGGCCGACATCTGAATTCGAAATAATTAACTTGAATGCTAATTAGTTGAATTATCAATAGGCAGCATAATATAGCCGCCACGACTATTTATTGACATTAAATCGACACGAACACACAATGGCCGTTAAGCCAAGGGCTGTGGGGGCGTGGCAGTCGATGTTTATGGCCCACTGGGCTTTGCCAGCGATAACTAAAATGTGTTTTAGCCGCGCATAAATCCTTATTCAGGCGATGGGCTTTGGCTGGCATTTAAATATATCAAGTGGCAGCCCAGATACTCACTATTATTTACATGGGCCCCCATCAACAACTGCAATATCAGCAAGTTCTCCTCAGTGTGGGTAATTTAAGGCCTCGACATAAATCATCAGGACACCCGCCACACACACACACATGGACTCAGACAATTTTGTAAAACACTCCGAGTGCGGTTTTCTGCTCCTCCTGGCTGACTTGGCATGTGTTGAATAAATTTATTATTGTGCATAATGCTGGCCAAGATCGCAAGCGTAAAAAATTGCCATTATGAATATGAAGTGCACTGCGTTTAAGGAGCGCAGCGACTTGCTTGCCTGCAGTCCTGCGGGATGACTCCTCATACGCGCCAGAGTGTGAATGATGGCGCCGTTTAAGGACACGATGCGTCACGAGTCACTTTCCCGCAGCTCGCAGCTCGTAATTATGAATATTAATTGCAGTGTAAGCGCTCAAATTGCCAACCGCAGGCTGGGGGGCGTGGCCCCAGCGGAGCTATGCAAATATACGCAAAACTAATGGCGCAAAAACGGAGTCTATGAATAAATCACAGAAGATTAAGTCCCCAACGATGTGAAAAGGGATAAAGGCGCAAAAGTGTCCATCTCCCAAAAAACACACACGCACAGAGGCAAGCAAGAACCTAAACAAATAGAGCAGAAAGGATACGGCCAGAGAAGACACACACCACAGTTCAAAATGTGTATAAATGCAAGTCTTCATTAAATTTGCATATGTCGATATTTTTTGGGTATCTTCTCCTTGTAGAGCATATCAAAAATAGGCTAAGGTTCAGGAGCTGAGCCTTAGACAGCTTACCAGACGACGTCATGTGATGAATGGAAAATGTCAGTCCAATTAAAATTCAAATTCCTTGTGTATATCTTAATCCTCTTATATAACCGTCTATAAATGGTGCAGACATTATTTCATAAAGAATTTTATAGCATTGTTGTAGGTGCTCCGAATAAGACCATAAATATCCCCATCGAAGGTCGCATTTCATGGAATTCGGTTTAAAAGTTTATTGAATTTTGTTTACGTACCCACTGGATTCTCTGTAATTATTTGCCATGTGCGTCAGGAAAGTTTGCCATTTTCGTGAGCGAGTGCACTTCCAAGTTTATGCGCCAAGTGCTACATGGCGTATGTGTAATTTTTCATTTCGTTCCCAGATTCAGGCAGCATATCTGTATCTCATCCCTTTCGACTGTCATGTACTGCACTCCTGCCTGACTCCGAGTGTTGGTATGTGTGTAGTTTCGAGTGTTCTTTTCCCGTGCCCTGTTGATGTTTAGTTTTTAGACACGCCGGCAAATATATTTGAATTTTATGCAAATTTTAATTGCTTTACTTTGCGATGGAAATTTACGACCTCAGCCGTGGCAAAAAAAAAATAACTGAAACTCCGTAAAGGGGAAACGTTTCCCCGTTTCCTCTGCGTTCTCTGCATAAATACTTTAGTGGTGCTAAAATAAATAATAGCCATTCTTGGTGGTTAATACCCAACATTGCCGGCAATTAGCCAGCAAGTCAATGGGGCATCCGGAGAAAAAGAAAGCAGGCGATTTGGCGAGATTTTATTGCCCGCCTTGGCCAGATAAAAAGCTTTGCTCGCACAAGCTCGCCGACAGACCCCGAAGGACTTGCGAAAAGTTTCATATTAATTCGCAGAAATCACTCAAAAGGATTGCCAGCATCGCAGCAGTAACACATGTGTCCTTTCAGCTTCCTCTTCGCCGCATTTCCGGCTTTCTTTTTTATATCCTCCCACCGCCATTCCAAGTCAAAGTCGAGTTGCTAGACAATTGACTCTACGACCAGCTGAGTTGTTTATTCGATTTTCACTGGCCGAGGCGAATGGTCTTTTAATGGCCTCCTAATGGCCAGCCATGACATTTTTATCGTTATCAATTTGGACAGTTTGTTAATTTATTTCGAGCTTTTATTGAGTCGAGATTCCCATAGACTGAGAAAGGTTTAGCTCTCATTTATATATCAGACATCTCTTAATAAAATATTAATTATTAATATATTTGAATCGAACTTTTCTTGTTAGCTTTTCTGCTTATTATTCTTATGGCATCTACGTATCCCAGGCAGACTGTTAGTCTCTGTCTGGGGGCGTGTCCCTGCAGCTGTTACATGCTTTTTACGAGCAACAATTTCTGCAACATTGACAGAAACGTGCATAATAACCGAAATGCTTTTTACATTGCCGCTGCAAAGGAAGTCATAAATAAGCCAAACGCTGACGGGGCAGTCGAAGGCGGCGTCTTCATTGTCTGGACTCGACCGGAAAGGGTGTGGCCCCGCTTTCCGCTTTTGCCGCTGCAGCTGTGTCGCCACAATGGGCGCAAATCAAGTTATTACGGCCCATGGCCGGACTTTGCAACTGCGTCACACATGGCGTATGGAGCATAAATAGCCCGCCACTTGCCACACCGATCCATCCGCCCCGTTGGCTGGCCCTCTGACTGGCTGACTGGCTACAAACTTTCTTTATGCGCTTTCCATGAACATTTCGTGGCAGGTTTATGTATTTAATGGACTTTGCACAACTTTCGTTCGCCTTGTTGGGTCCCTTATTCCTTTCTTTTTGGCAATCTTGGCCCAAAAGTCTGCATCGCCAAGTTGGAAGGCTTGGACACATTATGTCCATTGGCAAAGTTTGGTGACGCCAGCATTTATAACCGCTCCAGCGTCCATTTTGATTATTAGCCACCATGGCGCACATACACTGGCCCACACAATGCGTGGGGTTTTATGTTCCATTATATCGGGTCGTCTGCCCAGCACTTTCGGTTCACTTGCGGCGCCAGACCATCCATAAATGGTTAAGTGCATTCCGTGCACTTAAGGAAACCAGAATCACACAAAATACGCGAATAATGAGTGCATAAAGTTGATAATCAATGATTGATGAGATCAAAATTAAATCATACAATCTGGAGATTAGAACTTAATCTTAATTAAATTTGTATTTTATTATTTATTAAGTTATCGAGTCGACCTAGCCATGTCTGAATTAGCAAACTGCAAGTGTAAATAAATGCGTTTTGCTTGTTATTTTTTATTTTTTGGCAGCAGCAAAGACGTTTTTTCCATCCTTAGTGTAGATAAGCTTGACTGAAAGCCTCTGCACCTTGCAACCTTGGCATTTTCCGCAACTCTGGTTCACCTTGAACTTTGGTTGGAAAAAAAGGAAAACAGATAGTGAAAAGGTATGTATGTATGTTTACTCGGCTTTGAAAAAAACACGTTGAAAGGAAGTTAAACCAACATTCTCGCTCAAAACATTGCGGGTTTTCAACAGCCGCTGAATATGGTAAGGACCACTCATAGAATCCCACTGAATCCCTGCCGAATTAAGCCTGCAAATTTAACCAGTTTTTATGTAGGAAGTTCCCTTTTGGCAATGTTATTATATAGCTTGAAAGTCCGTATTCAAGCGCTTGCCAATTTTGTCCGCGTCGAATAGACGTCGTAAGGCTGCAAAAAGCCAACACATAAGATGGCATTCTGCTGTCGACGGTTTCCTCCGGCGACTGTGCTCGCAACATTATTAAAATGTTGTCAGGCATTCCGAACAAGTCCCTTCGCAGTTGCAGCAATATTTCATAGTTCCAGCCTCGCAAGCTATATAAATATGTATGGCTCGTGTTGCCACAGGAGCACTAGACGCAAAAAGGGAAATATTGCTATAAACTAATGTAAGGTTAACTCGAGATACTCATGGTTTTTTTTTTAGAATATATTATAAATCTTGTAAGAGTCTTGTAAATATCACTCAGGTTTTAAGGCTTAAAGTCAGAGTTGCTATACTTCCTATAGATAAATGGATATATATGTCTGAATTTTCACTGAATCCATGAAGTGTATAAACACGGAAACAGAAATGGAAACGGAAACGGAATGGTAAAGTATCAACAAGCGCTGACAGCCAGGACAACGACACTTATCGAATGCGAAATTGATGAGCTAGGCAAATGACAGTCCGGCTGGGATGGCTCACGTCCTTCGTCCTCATCATCATGAGTCCAAGTCCCCCTGCTCCACTGATTTATCCCCTCCCCGAGGCATAATGAAGGCCCTGCGGACAGTGTTCGATAAATTCCCGAAATTCGTTCTGACTTAAAGTCAATAAAAGTCCACTTAAGGCTTCATTGTTGCCCCGCTCCTGAAGGAGCTGGGTGGGTGGGGTTATCCCGATGCCGCTCCGCTGTGCACAAAAATTGTTTTTTAATGCGCGCCCATCAATAGACAAGCCAAATAGTCCATCGCGAATTTAACTACTACCATTTTCGTGCTCGATTGTGTTGCTTCTCTGGGGTTCAGCATCAAGTATTAAGCGCCAGCATGAACGGATCTGCTTGGCAGGAGAAGATGTGAATGGTCCACTTGGGGGATGATGAGGTTTCCAGCGCCTGCTTCGACGCCTTTTACCTGCTCCTGGCTGGCCAAAAGTTTAACAGAACCGATGCCCAACAAGTGGCGTTATGGCAAACCAGGGACTCGGAACTGAAGCCTTTACAGATGCAAAAAACCTAAATTTCTAGCCTGGGAAAAATTTACAAATAATAAATAAATACATACAAATACTTTGGCAAGCCAAACTAATAATTGAATCGTAGATAAGATCACAATTAGGTCACATATTTATTGAAATAACAGATATTCTGTTGCATAAATAATATTAAATAAATTCCGCAAACCACTAAGCCCTTTTGTTTATTATTTTTCAGCCCTGAATCAAACATTAATCTCCTCATAATTGGAATCTCTTGTAGGACTGGCCGCTTTTAAAAATAACCCCCATCTAGAGGCTGGAGTTTCTGGTAAGAGGAAGCCTTTTGCCTGGTATCTTTCGACCGAAAAACAATAAGTTTCGCTCCCCTTTAACGGGCTAATGCGAGATTTCCAACAATTTTCAGAAACGCTAAAGTTTCGCCTGCGAAAACAGGTCGGAAAAGCTGTGGGGGATGAGAAACGGAGGCTCGTGTGTGGCTAATTAGAACACATTTCTTCAATTTAACCCCCAACAAAAGTCAAAGGGGACGCACGAACAAGTTTCGAGGAAAGCCGGCAGCAGGCTTTCGCTTTAATGAAACAAAATAGGGGATGAAGCCGCCGCTTTCATGATGAATATACATGCTCAATTATAGCTCCAGGTATTACGCTGACATACCTTTGTTAAGTCATTTCCAATGAAAGCGCTTGAAACTTTTCGCATGAATGTTACGAGTATTCTCGTCGTTGTTGACAAATATTTATGCTAATAAAAGCGACATCAGCCGAATGCCGATGTGGATGCCGATGCCGATGCCAATGCCGAAAACACTGTTGCTGCTCTTTGCGGCCAAAAAGTTTCAGCCAGAGTTCAGAGACTCCAGTTGGTAGCCAAAACAACCACTGGGGGAGTCCCACTGCTGCGGTCGATGATGCGAACTTAGCCAAACTTACATGCAACCTGTGAAGTGTGCTCGGTTTTTAAACTTTAAGCCCAGCTTTTTGGAATTATTATTTTATGCCCTTTATTGGGAAATGTGTTGCTTTAATACCTGCTTGGCATTTTAAATTAAAGCCTTCTCTGTACGTGTTTCGTTTTTATTGGAAAGTTATTTACTCATTCAAGTTAAAACCGAGGCCTCAAAATTCCCTAAAAATTACTTTTCTTTCTATCCAAGCTTAAAATAACATCTTGTAAAGTTCGCAAAGCATAAACTAACAATTTAATGCCCTCTTTGGTTTCGATTTCCATTGCCACCGCCACCCTCAACTGTCGCTGGTTGCTCAATTAGAAATGCCACAACCCTCTGGCGGAGCTGGCTTCCCGGCTTGACTTTATTAAATTAACGTTTCATGTTCGTTTAATGAACAAAGGAAAGACGAAAATAATGATGCTTCTAAGGAGGCGTGTACCGGAAAAGCCGGGGGATGAATCGGAGGGAGTGCAAGGGGGCAAGTCAACGTGTCGCATACTCACCGAAATACAAAAATAAAAGACGCAAATGCGAAAAATGCCGCAAGATGTTGCCGTTGGTGTGCGGGGCGCGCTGTGGTTGTTGCTGTTGATGCTGTTTCTGTGGCTGCTTTTTGCGTAACAAGCCACTCTAATGACAATATTGGCACTTACAACAATAATAACAGCAACCACAGTAGCAGCAGCAGCAGCAAAAGCAGCAGCGGCAGCAACAGCGAGACCAACAACGCCAACAACAATAATAATTTTTGTGGTTATTACCAAGATTACAACGGCAGTGGCAAGGGCAACTTTTTGTGACCCCCAAACTGAAGATATATACACAAAAAAAAATGTATAGGTTAAATACTAGCTAAAATAAATAATTACATAATTTAGTTAAGATTTCAAAGGTATTTTTAGAGTGCAAAATAAATTATCTTTGAGCTGTTGGACTTTTACATAAAATTAAACAAAAAGATCATGGTTTATGAACTAAATTTATATGAGCTTGTAATTTTAATATTAATTTAACAGAATCCTACTAAAGATTTAGTGCAGAAAAACTAATTTTTTATCAAGCAACGTAAAGCTAAATTCATAAATATAAAATATATTTTTTAAAATTTTTATATTTTATCAATAATGGTAAGCCACATTTCATTGTTATTATTTTCTCACCGTGCACACATACAAAAACTGTCAAGACAAGAAAGAAAAACAAGTCGCACACAAGGAAGTCAACTCACACATACACGACCACACCCATACACGTGCAGCTGCACCTACACATGTACAAACATTTATAGTCTACTTAGAATTTAGCGACATTTGCCAGGGTAGAAGGAGGAATCAAAGAAAAGGACGAAACTGAAGCTGAAGCTGAAGCCGTCCGACGACGGAATGTTTTCATTTTTAATGAAGGCACGTAAAATGCGAAAAAGTCCTGCTCACATACACTCCCACAGACGCCCACACACGAGCACACACGCACACACACCGGCGAGCATTCATAGATTTGCTTTAATTATAATTCCAGACGCGTTTATCACATCAACAACAATACAGGCAGCAGGAGCAGCAGGAGCAGCCCCGCCGCTCACTTGTACTTGAAATATTATATGGCACTCACCCAGAGCCATTACATCTGTGTGGCCACAAAATGTTTTTTCATAAACCAAGAAACAAAGCCGTTGAAATTTTAGAAAGTCCTGTAGGTGGCAACGAACCAAGCCAGCCCAACTTCTGCCTGTTAACCTTTTTACGTATTCCTTGGTCCTTTTGTTCGGCTAAAATATTTATGCATTTGTATGACAAAAATTTTACAACAGACGTGCTTGTTTATTATATTTGCCCTTTTCTGCATACTGCCACTCATCTCCAACTTCTTGTAAATTCTTGATGCGGTAATTTTGCAACAAAAATTATCTTTTCTCCCCTGGAAATTCACAAACTTTTGCCGAAATTGCAATTTGCTTGAAAGAAAACATAAAAAAATAATGCTGTAGTAAAATTCGTTATGCTTTACGTGCGCAGAGTTTTCTTTTATAAAAAAATATTACAGTTCTAATTACTATGGGTTAAAGAAATGTACTATATATTTACAATTTCAGTGACAAAAATATAAAATAGTTAAAGTAGTCTAAGGTCACGTTTGATGTCTAACTAGACTCCAGACTTTAAATGCAGAAACACTAAAGCTTTTAAAAGTCTATACAAATTATTAATGAAAATGTGAGCCATCTTTAAGAGTCCAAAACTTAAACCTTAAAACAAACTGACTTAATACGATGCTAAAGATAAAATATATCATGATAAAACAAATATTTGTTATGTGTAAATACAAAAGCCCAAGTAAGCCAGTAAATATTAAAGGTATCTTTCGTTTCGTTGGGCTTTTTTCTATTGTTTCAGCTTACGTGTATTTATGCCAACAGAATAATGTGTGTGTGACCGTGCAAATAATTTTGGTATTTTGAAAATAATATTTATAATGCACAGCATATGCAACAAAAGGCACTAATCCCGCCATAAGCCCAATGTGTTTCGCCGAGCAGCTGAGCTTTATGGCCAAATCAGCCCCAAACAGCAGCAGGCTGCTGCCGTGAGAGGATAATGACCCTCGGAGTGCGGGTAAAGGCGGAAAATGTAAACACAAACTTATTTTCCGAGAGTGATAAACACTTGGCTCTCAATTGGCAATGACGAAAGTATTCGGGCAGTCGAGGGGTTGGATAAGCAAACACTTGAAAGGCATGCCAGAGACTAAGCTGACAAAGAATGTACTCAAATATGAGATGCAGGGCAAGAAGGATGTGCAGTCGAGATGGGAAATAATATTTATTCGATATTTTCCGTTATTATCGAACGCAACAACAAATGGCAAACATTTGAGCCAGTTTCGAGCAGCAAACTTAAGCCAAAGTGCACACAAGCCCTGTTTCTCTCCTCGTCCTTGCTCTCGTCCTGATTCCATCTCGACATGGGGCCATAGAGGATGTGCTTAGGCATGCAATAATCTAATGTGCAAATATGAATAGTAAATGCGGGGAGGGCGGCGTGTACAACATGCTACATGCCACTAAAAATCTAAATAAAGTGGCAGAAAGTCTGAAAGAGCGAGAGCGAGGGCATGGGATTTCTTTCATAAAGCGCAATGCAGTGAAAGATGCTGGTTCAATAGCTCCATCACACAGCCCGTACATATTGGAACTTTGCCCTCGGCCTGTCTGAGGGGAAACCCCGCAACAGACCGCCAGACACGTGCACTTGAAAACGCCAAAGTCAAACCCAACATCGACGCCGATGCCGATGCCAACGCCAAAAGTCAATAATAATAAGTTGGGGGATTCGAAGTACAAAAAAATCCTGCCAGCCAGCAGGCGGAGGAGTACAAAAAATACGCAGACAAATTCGTTTGAAAAGGGTAAAGGAATGTAATAATACTTAATACTTGAAATTCGACTATGTTGAGCTCGGCTACAAAGCCCAGTAATGCCAATTTGGATGTTTTTCGTAACTACTTGGGTTATTTATTATTTTGATTTATATTTTATTTATATAGAATGTAATCTCAAAAAAAAATTGATATTTTCTTGACAAAATAAAAATTTAAAAAATATTATTTATTTAAATAAAATATTTGTTTAATTCTTTTAGCCATTGCAGGTAGTTACATTAGTTATATAATCTTCTCTAGCTCTTATAATAAATGTATTAATTTTCTCTCGTCCAAAATGTTTTTATTTCTATTTTCCACTTTAATTTCAAGTGCTCGTTGGCATCACTGGACAACCCAGAAATGGCTGCAGGCTCACTAGGCGTATGAGTTATAAGCGAAGTTGCTGTAAGCCTTTCACTGAGCTCTGTCCGCCCTGCGTGCCCGAGCCCCAACTCTGTGTAGCAGTCCTGGAGCTCTGAGCTGGGGGCTAGTGGGCACGTCCCTATCTCCGGTTGACTGTTAGTGCTCGCTGCTTGACTTCCAAGTGGCATTTACTCATTCTTTTCTTCACATGCTTCCCGGCCGCCGCTGCAGTCTGCCCGCCTGCTTGCCTCGATTTGTCATTTTGCTGCCAAGACGAGACAGAGTCTAGGGCTGGGCCGGAGCAGAAAAAAAAGTATTGAAAAAGCCCTCAATTCTGTGCATACTTTTGTGTGTCGAATTTGAATTCAATTTCCGACGCTGAAAGGTTTTTAATCTTGTTATCAGGCAGCCGTTCAGCCTGCCCTTTCCCGCATTCGGAACTCGAGAGGATTTTCTGGGCAACAACCCTCGTTAAACGTTGAGCAGTTGATTAGCTTAACCTTTCTGCTGCTATACAATGCCCTCTGGCAGCCGATTGTTATTCACATATTAATAATTCCACACACTCTGGTGGGCTCTTGAGTGAGCCGGAATCCTGCCTTTGTCTTTAGAGCATATAAACATTTAATTTGGTTATTGATTGGCAGGAATTTTCACGCGGGGCAAAGCAGCATGAATTGAAAGATCCATTGGTTATTTGGAGTAATATTAAATGTTTAATAAATGCTTACAATTAGGTAATAAGTTAGCCAATTCAAGACAGTATATTAACTCTACTACTCTTGTGTTAAACTATTCCAGATTTTTATACCCTTGCAGAAGGTACTATAAGTTTGATCAGAAGTTTGCAACGCAGTGAAGGAACATCTCCGACCCCATAAAGTATATATATTCTTGATCAGCATCACCAGTCCGTCTGTCCTTTGGTACGCAAACTAGTCTCTCAGTTTTTGAGCTTTCCAAATAAAACTTTGCAGATAGTCTTCTTTCTTTTCCAGCTAGTATATATGTCGGAACAGCCGGAATCGGACCACTATATCTTATAGCTGCCATAGGAAGGATAGGGCCAAAATGTTATATTTCCGCAATTTTTCGAGATATTATTCTTAAATGAAATATATGATCCTTTAATAATATTATAGCTATACATCGCTATACATCGGAACGATCGGCCCGAAATAGTTGATTTTCGTTGTTTTTAAAAATATCGGAATTAAACTTAGTAAATGGCGTTTTAATTTAAACAAAGATCATTTAAAATTTCATCCAAGTCCACTATATCTTATAGCTGACGATCGGTCCAAATTGGCCGCTTTCGTTGTTTTTAAAGATATCGGATTAAAACGATATATAAGATTCCTTATTTTTATTTTATTTATTATCTGCAATGGTATAAAAACTTTGGCTTGCTGAAATTAGCATTCTTTCTTGTTTAAAATGAAAAGTTGGATTGTTGTTGGAATATACCGCTAAAATAGTTTTTTATAAATAAATAAATTCCTTTAAAATAGGTTTTTATGTAGAATTGAGCCAAAATAATAGTTTGTTAGGAAATTTTTATAATCAATTAATCTAATAATATAAAAATTTTTGCAATTACCTTATATTGCGCTTCCTTTTTGCAGGTGGTCATCAGTATTATTTAGTATCATCATTTTAAGATTTTGATTCTTAAATTTTCCATTATGCACGTAGCACTGGAAATGTTATTAAGCTTCTTGCATTACTTTATCTTAAGTGGCTTTCAATGGATTCAATGCAAAACACAGAAAAAAATTTAAAAAAAACGAGAAAGAAAGCTAACTTCGGTAAACCGAAGTTTGTATACCCTTGCAGTCTGCAATTGGATCATTGAAAATCGATCCATTTTGGTTATGTAAAAAAAAAATGTCAAATTATATAAATTTTGTAAATTTTACATTTTACATGTAGAATTTTACATTTTCATATAAATCGACCGATCCCTTCTATGGCAGCTATATGATATAGTTGTCCGATTTCGGCTGTTCCGACATATATACTGCGTGCTAAAGAAATAATACTATGCTGAAAATTTCAGCCCGATAGCTCAAAAACTGAGAGACTAGTTCGCGTAGAAACCGACAGACGGACGTAATGAAATTAA
>VNJW01006875.1:0-12853 GCA_008042615.1 Drosophila auraria
TTTCTACGCGAACTAGTCTCTCAGTTTTTGAGCTATCGGGCTGAAATTTTCAGCATAGTCTTATTTCTTTAGCACGCAGTATATATGTCGGAACGGCCGAAATCGGACCACTATATCCTATAGCTGCCATAGGAATGATGGCGAAATTAATGTACAAAAATTTTTAATTTCTCTGTTTTTCAACGAATTTCTATAAATTTCGAGATATAGTCGTTTTTTATAGTTCTAGAACTACGGTTTTAATTTCATTAAGATCGGACAACTATATCATATAGCTGCCATAGAAGGGATCGGTCGATTTATATGAAAATGTAAAATTCTACATGTAAAATGTAAAATTTACAAAATTTACATAATTTGACATTTTTTTTTACATTACCAAATTGGATCGATTTTCAATGATCCAATTGCTGACTGCAAGGGTATATAAACTTCGGTTTACCGAAGTTAGCTTTCTTTCTCGTTTTTTATTGAAATTTATGCCCGGTGACAGTTGAACCCCCTGTTCATGGGGGAAATTAACCCAAAGCTTGGCCATAAAATGCATTAACTCTGTCTGCAGGGCAATAGAATTTTTCATATTTTACGATTGCGTTTTTTATTGTCTAAAAAACTTAAAGGGATCGGGCGAGGCTAGGGCTGGGGCCTTCGTTGATTGCGTGGACCATGCAGGTTGGCATTTTATTAATGAGATTAATCAATTTTTGTTTTCTTCATTATCGCGATGCTCGCCGGAGTTCTGGAGTTCTATTCGGCCCTTTTTTGTTCGCTTTTAGCCAAGTCTCCGGTATCTGATGGCGTTTTTTACGATGCCTCTCGGTCTCGGATCTAGATATTTATGTGGGAGTTCTCCAGTTGACGGCTTTTTACGATCTGTCAACGCAGGCCAACGTGTAGAATATATGAGCTCAATTGTCTGTTTTACGACTGCAGCTCATTTGCTTAGCACTCCGCAGCCCCCGTCCTTTTTCCCCTACCTTAAACCCTGGCGTCTGAGGCGCAGCCTGTCAACAGTTTACACACACAGCACACGAACTTGCAGGGAGCAGGGAGCAGGGAGCTGGAACCAGGGACCTGGGAGCTGGGAGCGTTTTATGTGCACTACAAAATGTATGAAATGTACTGCTAATAGCAACCCAAAAGCAGAAACCCAACTCCCTTAGGGTGTCGATAGGATGTAGGGCCTGCGTTAAGGGTCCCGCAAGGTGCAAACAACTAAAAAAGGCACTGAACTTGGCTCGGTTTTACGACTCGCATCGGCAACCTGCATTGCCACATCGATGGCACTGAGAGCGAAAGTAAAATGTCTGACTACAGTTTACGACCCTGGCGCAGGAACTCTATTAGGCTCAAGTTAGAAATGAAGGATTTAAGGACACCTATGACCCCTAAAGGGTGCTGAGCCAGTGCTAAAGCTAGCTCCTTCTAAACGGTCAGCAGATATTAAGGAAATAAGGTTAAGTATAAGTAAAAGTAAGTAAAACTACAGACAGGAAAATATAAATTGAAACAGATTTTAAATATATTTTAAAAAGACTTGTAAAAAAACTTAAAAATATTTTTTGCCAACGAATTGCTGTAATAATAATAAACAATGAAAAATAGAGCCATTAAAAGAATGAAATCCGTAATTTATTAAGATTTTAGCATGGAAGTAACTTAATATTAAAAAAAAAAAAAAAAAAGATTTCAGCATAATCACATATTTTATTAGTATTTATTCTACAGGTTTTGATTAAAATAAAGGTTATTTAAAATGTATTCCTATTTTAAATAATTATTCTGTGTTTTAAAATTTATTTTGTTACTGGGGAATTCAATTTAAACCATTGGAAATATTATCACAATGGTTAAACTTAATTTAAATCAATAGGTTGACCAGTAAACTAGTATCTAAAAACTTTACAACTATTATTGTATAATTATGTACTATTTATTTTGTCCACAACACACTCTCTTGAAGATATACGGATGTGTTGTGTAACCATAAATAAATAATACTTATGATAAATCAAGCGCAAAACTACAAACAAGCAAAACATCTCCCAACAAAATATCTACAATCCGCAACGGACTATTAAATCCCCGTTCATAGCAACATAACATTACACAAATGATCATAAGACTCTTTAAGATCCCGGCACATCTGTTGAAGAAATTTGTTTACCTTGAGGATTTACGCAGACTGCGAAAATGGCATTCCTCTTTTTATTCATGTCAAACGCATGAATCACTCCCAACCACAGACAGACCGAGAAAGTGCAACTTCTTAAAAGAGGCAACATTCCCATAATTTCTTGCAATTTCCGAGCCATTGTTTCCGCTGATCGACCGTAAAACCTCCATACAAAACCAGAACAAAAACGCTGTGGGCCATGCCAATGCAATTTTTTTGGTAGCCCCTTGACAATTCACACAAGCAAAAGGGCAATTAAATTCCCGGAATTATCGGAACTAACCACAAAAGCGCAGCAGCGGCAGAAGGAAATCGTAAGTATAACTGGAGTCTTTGGGTTCAATGCAGTCGATTGTCCAACAAAGGTCACCGAAAAAAAGAAGAATAAATAAAGAAAAAACAGCAAACAATGGACCAGGCCCAGACTAAAAGAGAAGCAGAAGCTGGGGCTAGATTTCGGAGAGCAGGTAGAGCGGTGCGGAGTTTGATGCCTCATCACGGCCATCAGGTGGCATGACAATTAAAATTAGGTAACACAGTGAAAATTGGAAAGTTGCCGCCTCCGAGAACTTTGAACTGCCGCCGATGCTCCGGATTTGCCCCAACGTCCGCCTTTGATGACCGCCGACTGCCGACCGACTCTGATGAAGTAATTCAGTGGCCTGGCATTTAACTAAATATTTTGATTAAAGCCGGCCCCGGACTTTAAGCCAAGTCAGTCTCGGTCGCGGGAACGGGGAACCCAGAAAAAATCAATAGACTTCCGCTGCCGCCGCTTTATTTAAATGGCAAGTTCACGCCCGTCCGTCCTCGTTTCTGTATGCGTTGTCTGGCCTGTCCATTAAAAGCAAATTCCTCAAAAACTTGACTGTCAGCAGCAAACAATGTCAACATGGCCGGAACATAGGACGGGCCAGGATGGGTCCTGCTCCTTTGGGTCACCCTCGAGAAAGGCGAAATATTCATGCGAAAATTTGTTAACTTTTTCTTTCGGGGCCGGGACAAACACACAAAAGGGCTAAGCTATACAATTTGGGGCCATCTATCGCTGTCGCTTCCTACTCCTTTTTTATTCATGAGCACACAAAAATAATACAAATGAAAATAATAAAAATACAAATTGAAAGGAAAACAAAACACTTTTTGTGTTCTGTCCCGGGGTTGGACTTTCTCGCTCTGTGCCCGACTCTGTGTGCGTGTGGCAAATAAAAATAAATATATTATTTTACACGCTGCCAAGACGCGCGCCAGACGCTGCACAAATCTAATTCAAATTCAGCTGAAGAAGTGGCAAAATAATGTGCGAGCAGGGCGTGCACTACCGGGATGGATTCGGTTCTGGGCGGCGGAATCCTTTTCGTCCTGCGGGCGGTCCGTGACGACCATAAAAAGGCAGGAAAAGGGCGACGCCGGCACAGGCCGCCCATTTGTTGTAGCCTCTCCCGCAGTCGCCCAGTCCCCGGAAGCTCCCGGAATAACTCACTCATATATGCGACGATCTAACGATTGCAGAACCAGACTGAAACCAATACGTGTCGCTCTGTGAGTTGGCGTTGGCGTTGGCTACATTAACATATTTGTTTTGTCTGCGTGGGACATCCACTTGCCACTCTCCCTTTCGTTTGCTCCTTGGACTTAAGGTATAAAAGAAGTTATGGCGACAATGGATAAGGATAAATATGAAATTGTTATCAGAGTTATTGAGGGAAAATTTAAATAATCTTTTACATTTTTCACAGAGCTATTTGGAGGCTAGAAGTGTATAATTTATAATAATAATAGAAAGGAACTTAACCCTGACAAGGGAATTATATTAAATACAGACTCTGTTCACTAATTTAAAATATAAATTACGCTGAGGCTACTTCGGTTAGTGTTAATGTTATTTATGATAATTATTATTAAAAGGAAAGTCGAACCTTAACATCAAAAACAATCCATTTGATCTGGGAAAAATAATCATAAATTAATACCCCCCTTAGTTCGCAGTTTAACGAGCTTAGTTCCAGCCTTGCTTAGGGTATTTGCTTTTCCAATCCAATTTATTCTATATATTTTTATATAAGAAGAAATCGTTTAATGAATTCCATATTTGCCCGTGCCAGGGAATGTTCGTTCTTCCCCCTTTGGGAGATCCTAACAAGCTCTGGCAGCTGTCCCGCAGTTTTCTCGCCCCCTTCCGACCAAACCCCCCTCCGAATTCTCTCTTCGCTGTCTCTGTCACTCCGCCCGTATCCACTTAGACAGCTCAGGCATAAAAAACATATGTTGCCTTTGGTCCTTTCACTCCTTCTGCACGAAGCTCGACGGGTTGTGCTTTTTCCAACAATTGGTTTTTAGGTGGCAGTCGAGCACATTTTAAGTGGTAATCATTTACGCTTCGCAAATAAATACCGAGTTTGTGATTTGAATTTTCCTTCCATTTCCATTTCCATTTCTCCTTGTTCCCCTCCTAGTCTGGAGCTGCTTCTGTTTCGGTTTGTGTTTTATTTTCTTTTCGGGCTCGGGCTCCCTTGTTTTCGGCTTTTCTTTTGGGTTATTTAGCAGCTTTCTCTCTCGTCGTCCTGTCATAAAAACAGCGACCGTAGGACATTGTAAATTTTAAAGGTTAACCCTTTTTGCCCTGCTTTTTATGGTAGAACCAGAGATTTGAGAGTTAAGTCCGCCGGGATTAGGCTCTTTAAGTTCCGTCACACTTTAAGCAAGGGCCTCTGCTTATTATTATTGATCATCGGGGCTGTTAAGATCTGGAACTGAAACTGGTTTTCCAATTACTCTCTCGGCCGGCTGGCACTCATTAAGCCATTAGGGCCAGCCTATTAACTAAGTCCAAAGTACTTTCGATGGCTGGGCGGCTGAAAAGTAAAAACCCAAAGGTAAATGAAAGTTACCATTGTCTGAGAAATGGCTTTCGAGAACCTCAGCTAACCGAAACCGCAGATGCTGACTGATTCTAGAGATCTGTGTCTGGATCTTTGGCTCTCTATTAATGATCCACACGCAGTTCCTAAAGGCGGGAGAGGGACTAAGACACCGGGAAAAATATATATATCTGTTGCAAGATGAGCCTTATAGCAGCAAATAAATTAAAAAAAAATATTTCAACATTAAATATATTTATTTCAGTCTTTTGAAAGTGTTTTATATTTGAAGAGATTATTAATTAATACATTTTCCTCCAGGTGTACTGAATAAGTGGAGAGAAAACTCAATTTTTGAGTAACGCGATCAAGTATCGTATCGTATATAGCGATATGTATATTTTGTCTTCATCTTAAAGCTAAAATATTAAATTAATTGGTTTAACACTACAAAGTTGTTGCCTTAAAATGTACCTAAAATTCCCAAATTCTAGTTATAAACAAGCAAAAGCTTGAAGGAAAGCTTGAAACAAAATTAGTCAGGACCTTATATGAGCAAATAAAATAAATAAAAATCTTTCGGCATTAAATATATTTTCATTATTCTTTATAAGGTGATATTAATTCAAGTACAGTACAATTTCATTATTTTTATTCCGGTGCACAGAGCCAGGGAGCCAAAAGCCGATCTCCGGGTAACGCGATCAGGTGCGAACAAAATTATCAGCCCATGGGCACGGCGAAGAGCCGAAATAAAAAGAATATAAAAGAAGAAAAAGATCTGGCGCAGAGGAGGAATCAAAACTTGCCGTGAAGTTAATTATAATTGCCTGGGCAAAAATACAAAGAGGGGGAAAAAAATAAATAAATAAAGGTTGACTTGAAAACGTGGGCAGAGCCGGGAAGGCGGGAATGGATGTCGGGGGTCGGTGGTTTTATTGATTCGGCGCTCGGATTTTTATTTTTGAAGTGTGCGTGCGCCGGCATCTTAAATAATTTTTCATTTGAGGCACGTCGCCGTCCCAACTAACTATATGAAATATCATTCTCCAAGCCTGTGAATGGGAAGGCTTTTTCATAATTATATTTAATTTCAAGGTTGCGCGCCGCGCCGGAAAACAACAGATAATTGTCCGAGGTAATCGGGGAGCTGTCGCGGCTGCTTAGCGCCTTGTCAGAAAAATTAGCCAGTAGCGATCCAAAAGATACGGCTGCAAAAGGCCAGATATATACATAAGAGAGTATCTATCAGCTGCCGAGAACCAATCTTTGAGTGGGCGTAATTATGACAATTGAGACGAACTTGAATGGAAACCGGCCCAATTGCAGTTTCTCGAATGTGTGAATCGAGATTGGAGAACAATCAATGGGTAATGGATTTGATATTGGAGAACGATGGCGGAATTGGGGCCGGTCGGACGATTAAGCGAAATGGATATTGACAGCAAGTCCGAGTCCGAGTTAGCCACGAATGTGGGTTAACCTATGAGTATTCGATTTGGCATTGAGAGTGTGGAGAACGGAGCACGTTAGATGGTGAGAATTTGGCCCAAAGTCCAGAGAGAATTCGATATTAAATAAGCGAAGCTTATAGCTTACAAGTACCTACCTAAAATATAATTATACCCTTGCAGAGGGTATTATAATTTTGCCATGATATTTGCAACGCAGTGAAGGAGGCATCTCAGACCCCATAAAGTATATATATTCTTGATCAGCATCACCAGCCGAGTCGATCTAGCCATGTCCGTCTGTCTGTCTGTCCGTCTGTCTGTCTGTCCGTCTGTCTGTCTGTCTGTCGGTTTCTACGCGAACTAGTCTCTCAGTTTTTGAGCTATCGGGCTGAAATTTTCAGCATAGTCTTATTTCTTTAGCACGCAGTATATATGTCGGAACGGAAATCGAAATCGGACCACTATATCCTATAGATGCCATAGGAATGATGGCGAAATTTATGTAAAAAAAATTTTAATTTCTCTGTTTTTCAACGAATTTCTATAAATTTCGAGATATAGTCGTTTTTTATAGTTCTAGAATTACGGTTTTAATTTCATTAAGATCGGACAACTATATCATATAGCTGCCATAGAAGGGATCGGTCGATTTATATGAAAATGTAAAATTCTACATGTAAAATGTAAAATTTACAAAATTTACATAATTTGACATTTTTTTTTTACATTACCAAATTGGATCGATTTTCAATGATCCAATTGCTGATTGCAAGGGTATATAAACTTCGGTTTACCGAAGTTATCTTTCTTTCTCGTTTAATTTAATTTCTATCAGCTAAAATGCTTAAAATGATTTTACATAAATGTCTTAATTAATTTCTCTTAAGTTCTCATCATAAATAATTTAATATCAATCTGCAACTTATTAGATATACAAATAACTCCATATATATTTTTACCAAGCCCCAAATAATTGAATTTTAACTTTCAAAGCTTCATTAAATTGCAGCTGATGAAATTGTTTCACAATTGAGTGAACTGCCAGAAGCTTACAAGTAGAAATACAATTTAATTGTGATTTTCAGGGGATTGCAGTGGAAACAAAATGTATCCGCTGGATGCAGATGCCTGGAGTGCGTAAATCTAATCGATGCACCTATAACTCAGCCCCGACTCGGCGCGACTGTGGGAAACCCACAAATCAATGCCTAATAAAAATGCGAGCTAACCAGGTCAATGGGTCCGGGGCCGTGTAGGAAGTTCTCAAATTAAGACATACCATTCGGAGAAACAACTTCCCCACTTGGGCAATAAAATAGACCGACCAGGGCCAGACGTCAGTGTGAATTGAGCAGAGTGCTTTTCCCGAGCTGCTGCTGCTGCTGCTGTTGCTGCAGCCTCACCTCACAATAATGGAGGAGACATTTCGCCCGACTGTTTGACATATCAATTTCCCAGACCGTGTAAACACATTGAATCGGAATCGATCGCACCACTTGCCATGCCCAAATAGATCGAATGGACCCGGGACCAATCTCTGGATGTCAGACACTAAATAGAATTGTAAACACACGAAAAGAAACATAACTGTGACCGCCGGCCTTTAGACTGTGACGAATTGTGCACTGTTATTAAAAATTACCTCAAACGATGGTCATATTGAACTGTATTTAAGTCGATTTGGTCTTAAAGCTGGTAAACTAAAAAATTTTGAGATAATTGTCCTAGCAACATTAAACGTTGAAAGTTGTTCCAGGGAGTGCACATAAAATTCCCAAGTTCTACTTCAGCGACACACTGCTTAATAAGAAAGCAAAATATTGAGGCTGATCGTCAGGATACTTAGTAATCATGAAGTTTCTTGGCTAGGAACGTATATATTTTTTTACTTAAATATATCTCCACTCAATAATCTTCAAAAAGGGGTTTATACTTGGAAAATAATTATGATCTATTTATTTAACATCAAATAAATATTTTTACTACGTTTTCCCTTAAAAATCCACCTTCTTTTAGCTCTCTGTACCATTGTGTTCGTTGAAAATTAACACGAAATCGAATAAAACATCGACCGGCGGAGTTGGAGCCGACAAACAAATATCAGAGCCGCTCAATTTGATTTTCGAGCTGTTGTCAGAAACGCCGGCCTGCCCGGGCTGGCGGGCCTGTTGTGGGGCTTTCAACGCCTGCGCAAAAGTCAAGCGCTACAAGCGTCATAAATTGAACTACAACATGCCAAACAATGCCAGAAAAGCCACGGACGGGAGGGGAGAGGAAAACACACGAACACTTTTGTCGTGCATTTTGCGCCACACCCAGCAAACAATTTAGTCAATACAGCCGGAGATATGCATCGGCCTGTGGTGGGGTTCGTGGACCCGTGTGTCTCCGAGTCTCTCTCTATGCTAAGCAGCCTGCAGTCGGCGGCTGGCGGTTTAACTTATTGAATTTCACACGCAAAATGGAGTACATACGGCGGCCAGCAAGGTGATCCGGAATCTTACCGATCTAGCTTTCGGGTTAGTCATGTGAGCGCGGGTCTGCTGGAGTTGGGTTGGTCCGCCGGCCAAGAGATTGGATCGCCTAGAACCGCCACAGACACAGCCTTCAACACCAGCTCCAGCTGGGATCTAATGTGTTGCTTGCCGGGGATATCTGGCAGATATATGAGTGTTAACACTTGAAAAATTATGGGTGTTTCGCCACAGGTTTGATTTAAATAAAATAACAGATAAAAGGCATGTAGTTTGCTTGGTAAAATAATATATTTAAGCTAAGGCAATGAGCAAGTTAATTCGATTTTCTACAGCAATAATTAATCTACATTTTATATTTAAAAAAAAAACTCAATGAAAATTAACATATATTAAATCTTTTTCCAATTTAAAAGCCGCCTAGATAATAATTAATTCCTTGACCAGCACCTGTTCGCGTGTAATCGATATCAGAGCTCGTGCTGGCTGTCATCGATTGCCAGATGTTGGCAAATATTTATCAGCTGCAGCGCCGCTGCACTGACCCATAAAAGCCGCATAAATATTCATTGCCGGCGCAGTGGCCAGTGCTGAATATATAATAAAATGCAAATGTATCAATTAAAGTGTGCTTTATTTTGTCAACAGCCTGGGATTCCAATGGAACTCGGAACGCACTCGCTCTGTCTTTGGCTCTGGAAGGCATACACACATGGTGGTGCAGTTGTGGGACACTAGAGACACCAGCACTTGGACTGGCGGAGTATGACGACGTCGAGTGGTGGTCGTATCTCTGGTTGTTGACCTCGCTCAATGGGGGAACAGCAAAGCGCGCACACACACTGGCAACACATGGAGGGCGCACACACTCTGCTCTACACACACTCTCTGCCATAACAAAGCGTAGTTTCACTTACAATTAAATGACGAGGTCGCTGTCGATGACGACAATTGTCCGCCACAAAGCAACGGGACATCAATAAAGCTAAAAACCCGTACACAACCCGCCACTCAATAGCCATCAGAGAGGAGTCCGGTCCGGTCAATGTGCCACTTGCCCGCATTCGAGCAATCAGAGAGTCGCCAGGAGCCCTCGGCCCGGGCTCCGGTTGCAACATCTAATTGAGTTATTACGTATCCCGATTTGCATAAACAAAAGCAAACGCAGCTCGTCTAATTATCGCCGCCTCGCCACACGTGCGAACCATCTGTACACGCCGAGAAAAAAACATATGTTTAGCTCGATGTCACGAACGGAAAATATATAATGAGGCAATCATTTAGAGTAATAATAAATGAATGAGATAATAATAGTGCTCAGAAAACTGTGCTTAAAGTTTCTTGGAATAGTTACCCATTAAAACAAGAAGAAAACGCAGCTCCTTAGTAATGAAACAATTACTAGGAAGTTCATTTATTGTGAAATTGTGTTCTAAAGAAATTTTCCTGCAATTAGATATGTAGCCTTAAGCAGGAATATTTTTTACGTAATGAATTTTCTGCTTGTTCTAATTTCAAAATATTTATCAAGAAATCAAATCAAACAGAATAACTTCTTTCCTTATAATTTAAAGAGGACTCTTGCGAATATACTAACATATTAATAAGAAAGATTCAAAATTTATTTCTTATCTGATAGATGTAAACCATTGTATTCTTTTCAAAATAAATTACTTTGATACCTCAAATTCCTAGCCCCTTGTGTTGATAGTTTCTCTGCATGATCCGCCACCCTCCGCCAAGTTATGCAACCAAGTCCGGCTTTTTCTCTCCGCTCCTCGCCATTTCCACTTTTTTGATTGACAGTGCGGTTTCCGGCCCTCTCTTGCTTTTTGTTGTTTTTTGTTCCCTCTCTTTGGTGGCTTGCTTTGCTTTGTTGCACACCAAAAATTTATGTTTATTGGCGTTTGTCAACAATTTATTTAAATTTATTGTGACAGCGTTTTTTTGTTTCTTCGTGTCGGCTGCAGGTTCCACGCTGCACACCGATCTTGATGTATTAATCGAGGGGCAGGGACAGGGCAGCGTCGATCATCTGCGGATGATAGATGCCATGTTCGGCCAACAATTAACTGTGCAGGTGGAGCAATTAGTTGCTCAACTCGGGATGCAGATGCAGGGGATGAAAATCGGAGATGGGGGAGCAGAAATTATTAGTTATAGCCGATCATTCATTGTTAGTTGCAGCAGCGAAGGCCTGTTCCAAGTTGATCTATTGATCGTTTCGGCGACTCTAGAGCGGCTCCAGGCAGGGCTAATTATGAACGGATCGTTTGTCGGGATAATGAGATGGTAAACGGCATGTTTTAATTGTATTTTAGTTTCCCCTAAATTCTGTTTGGTTTTCTATTTATATTTGATCTGTAAATATGTATATTTATTCAAACAAATATATTCGACAAAGTTCAGCTCTGACTAACCCTTAAAAGTTATAGGCACAGGATGTTGGGCATTTATCAGGAACTTCTGGTTCCTTTTTTTTACGCTTCTCTTGCAAACCCACAATCATCGATGACTAATCCGCCTTTAGTTTAATTTCTCTTTCGTTTAATTTATTGTTAAATGGCCCCCAGCGCAACGGAGTCGTATGAGAATAAAAAATACAAAAAGGAACCAACAGAACCACAAAACCCTTCGGTCCGTTTTGACCATTTAGCCAGTTAGCCTTTTGGCCGCTGCCTTATTTACGTTCTTCCACGGCAACCTGTGCCCAAAAACTACAAAACATGCGCTGGCATAAATCATAAGCGTCGGCGAGTTGCCCCGAAACGGTTCAAAGATACAGATGCAGATAGAGATTCGAGTGGGACTCGGATATGGATGTGGATGTGGATGCGGATACACACTCCGAGGGCAGGGGCCAGTCGAACTTTTTAACAAGCATTTAACGATTTAATTTGGCAAATACGGCCGGCGGTTGGGGGAGAACTTTGCTAGTCGGGGCTTCGGCTTCGTAGGAGCCCCGTCGGATATTTATGGATCGGAGGCGCAACCTTGCCAAAAGATGAACGCAACGAGAGAAATTCCCAAAACGCGACTGGGGAATCGCTAGCTAACTGCGTCGAACCCAGCCATTTCATTCCATTTTGGGTCCAGGATTCCGATCCCATATGCAAAAGTGCCCTAAATGCGGTGGCGGGGCTGGGGGAAACACCAGAGGAAGGGGTTACAAAAAGCAGAGGGACCGGAGAGGAGGATGCCAGGCAGCATATGTGTGCGAGTGGCGAACTGCCGACTGCAAATGGAGCACATAAATTATATTCCATTCGATGATATTTGCGTTTTGCTGCTCTTTATTTAAAAAGAAGCAGCAGCGTTGTTGGCCGAGGGCCCAAGCTGAAATTCTGTGGATTCGATGGGTAGCAGAGGGTATGATGGAGTAGGCTTAAGTTAAGGGATTAAAATATTGAAATTATAGTTTCTGAACTTTGCAAGTAAATATTCTTCTTACGTGGGCTGCTACATATATTTCTGGCCTAATAATGAAAATACGAATATTTATTAAGGAAAATAGTTTTATTGTTTTTCAAAATATTCTCCATCAAGATTTACACACTTTTGCATGCGCTCAAACCAATTTTCGAAGCACTTTTTCCACTCTGATTGACACACCTCAAAAACATGGTTTTTGAATGCTTCAACAGCATCTTCTGGCGACGAAAATCGTTGACCACGCATTTTCTTCTTGATGTGAGGGAATAAAAAGAAGTCATTTGGTGCCAAGTCAGGACTGTACGGCGGATGACCCATCAATTCGACGTTTTGGCCAGTCAAAAAGGCGCTGGTTTGAGCCGATGTGTGAGAGCTCGCATTGTCATGGTGCACAATGATTCGTCTTCCCTTGTTCGTTTTTCGAATTTCACCGAAGACTTCAGGCAAACAAATGGT
>VNJW01006880.1:0-23762 GCA_008042615.1 Drosophila auraria
TTTTAAAGATTTACCGTAAACTTTTGTTATTTGTTTAGAGTGAATTGAGAGTACTTTTGGAGGGAATAAGGTTCAATTTCACTGGAGTCACTGTTTTGAAAATAATTGATAAAATTGTGACGTGTCGCACGCTACACAAAGTGGAAGTTAGTTTCAAAATTTTCATTTCAAACGCAATTTTTAGCGAATTATGCAAAATGAAACCTATAAAAGTTAATATCCTAAAGAAAGTTAAGAATATTAGAAGACAAAAACCGATCTTTTGGTCTTAATAATGTTTACGGATTTTCAGAAAAGCCGTAAACCCATTGTGTCGCACGCTACATTTTTTCCACTATCATACAAACTGTAGTTTTCCTATGAATAACTTCATATTTCTTTGAAAATCAACTTAATCTGTAATTAATAGATATCAAAGAGAAGATTTGGTAGAAAAGGTTGAAACATTTCGAATGTTTTGCCTGCGAAAAATTAAATATAAAACAGCTCTTAAAAATACCAAAAAAATACCAAACTTTAGTTTTTTTTTTGTTTTTGTCCGATTTTTACCCGAAAACGCTAAGATATGCTATGTAACCATTGTATTAAGAACATTTTGATTTGGATATGAAGTTTTTTTATTAATACCCACAAAAATACGATGATAATGAACATTTTAATTTTCGGGCCTGGTGGACCTTTTCCAGGACTTGCCCATATGGAAAAAAAAAATTTGTAAGGTCAAATGTTACAGTTTTTCACCCAAAAATTATTTTTTGTAAATTTGAATTTAAGGTTCGAAAATCAACCATTAGGCTTTATTTTTATTGGATGGTTAAATTTGGCAGAAATAATTGCTTAGGTAAAAGAAAAATAAACTTATAGTTCTACCATTTGTATTAAATTTTAGAGGTTGTGTTACACTTTTAAAGTTTAAAATTCTAAAAAAAAATGTTGGTTAACTTTTTAGTTTTGATTTTATTGCCAATGAAATTTCCAAAATTGTGGTATTGACCATTAAAATTGGGCAAAGGTAAGCAACGGGGCAGACTGATTAGTAAATAGAGTGGCTTACAATTTCTGTTTCTATGGAAAATTGTATGGACGCCTTGGCTAGCACTGGAGCGGTAGCATAAGTGGGTTTAAAAAACTAAAAGAAAATGAGGAACATATAATTTGTCATTTGTGCACCTCAAAAAAAAAAAAATGTATATTATAACAGCATTGAATGAAGACAAATGTTTTTTTTTTTTTTAATAATACTTACGAATAGACACAACGTTCTAGAGAAAATTAAAAGGATTTTTATACCCGGTACCCATAGGGTACAAAGGTATTATAAGTTAGTGCCAACCAAGAATGTATGTAACAGGGAGAAGAAGAAATCTTCGACCCTATAAAGTATATATATTCTTGATCAGCGTCACCAGCCGAGTCGATCTAGCCATGTCCGTCTGTCCGTCTGCCTGTCCCTGTGAAACAACAGATCTCAGAGACTATAAGAGCTAGAGCAACCAAATTTGGTGACAACATTGGAATCTGTTGCACGCAGATCAAGTTAGTTTTAAAATTTGGCCATGCCCACTTCCATAAAAAACGGTATATTAGCTATAGGCGTGAGTTTTGGCTTAAAGTTAATAGATAGACTTAATAAGTAGACAATAGCGGACGTGTTCTGAAAATTTGAGTAAAATCGGATGATAAACATAGAAATTATTAAGCAATAAAGTTTCTATGTAAGAGGTATTGAGAGAGCAACATTAGTCTTTGTTGTGTGTTGCACAACATTCCTAGCAACATTTGTCTCTTTTGAGTGTTGCTGAACATCTTTCTAGCTACATTCATCTTTATTTGTCTTCATTTGTCAACATTCTCTTTTTTCCATGTTCATGTGCTATTCAATTTCACCAACAATGCTTTGGGTACCGGGTATCTCACAGTCGGTCACAATCGACTGTAGCTTTCCCACTTGTTTTTTTGTTAAGTTAGGAAATTTTGATTTATTTTGCTAAAAAAAAAATAAATGTTGGCTTTGATTTATGACATATTTTTTTTTCTTTTATGTGAATCTAATTTTTAATTTTATTCTTTTGAAAATTCCAAATATTTTAAAGCCGTTTTTAAGCGCGAAACCGATATCTTTAACACAAAATATTAAAATACCTAAGAGCTTATTATGATCCTGTAATTTCAGATTCATGTAGTCGACGATAAAATTAACGTCGCCCGGCTAGCTCAGTCGGTAGAGCATGAGACTCTTAATCTCAGGGTCGTGGGTTCGAGCCCCACGTTGGGCGCAATTCAATATTTTTAGGTTATTCTTACGTATCTAAATAAAATTAGAAAACTAATAAAAAAAGAAGGAACATATAAATTATTGTTATTTGTGCATCTCAAAAAAAAATTTTATTATAATAACAGAATTCAATGGAGAATATTTTATTTTACTTAATACTTACACCCAAAAATTAAACCAAGAGTATAAACTTAATACGCGTTGTCTCAAAATTATACTCCAAGCAGTATAACGAGCTTAGTATTAATTTTATACTTAATAATAGTTTTTTGGTGAATCTATAAATAGATTTTTGTACGGTTAATTTTCCTCGCCCCGCAAATGGCATCCTCATATGGCTATTTATGATGTCTGATTATGTGATGCAGATTGGCCAACGTGGTAAGACGTTCGTGCCATGCATTAGGTTGAGAGATCGAGCCCTGGGTAAGGCAATTTTTTCAGTTTATGTTTTTTTGTGTTTATTTGTCATTTATAACGTCGAAAGTATAATTTTTATACTTTAAGAAATTATGAAATTATAAATTAAGAAATTTGTAATACTATGACGATTTTATTTGTTTGGTGTACCAATAGATACATTGTTTTAGAGAAAATTAGGTTATTTTTGCTAAGTGGGAAATTTTAATTTATTTTTCCAAAAAATAGCTACATATGTCGGCTTTGATTTAAGACAAATTTTGTTTTGTTTTTTTCAAGTGAATTATATTTTATATATTATAATATAAAATCTGTAAAACATTTTTTTACACATCCAATATGAAGTAAAATCATAAATTAAGATTTTGATTAAGAATAATAATCTGAAAAAATTACAGAATTGTTATTCAGAATAACAATTAAAAAAAAAAAATCCATAGAATCGATAGAAAAATTGACAAAACGTCTTTGATCTTAAACATATTTTGTATGTATGTTACGCTTATAACTAAGCATTAAGTTGTTCTGTACTTTTTAAAAATTGTGTTCTAAACTTTGTAAGAATCTGACAACTATATCATAAATATGTTATACCAACGGAAATTGGATAGAAAATAAGAAAGGAAGCTAATTTCGGTAAGCCGAAGTTTCTATACCCTTGGAGTCTGCAAAAAAACGAACCAATCTGGTAAAATTGAAAACATATCATAAATCTGCCAGATCGGTTATATGGCGTTCTATAAAATAATGCCCCACTGTATATGAAACTGGGTAGGTATTCAGAGAAACGTAAAATAGTAATATAGTATAGTAATTCAATATAATTGCTTTCAAATTTAGAGTTTATGTTAAACAAGAAAGAAAGCTATCTCCGGTAAACCGAAATTTGTATACCCTTGCAGTCTGCAATTCGATTATTGAAAATCTATTCATTTTGGTTACAGTTGAAAAAATATCCTAGTTTGTAAACATTTTACATCTTACATATAGAATTCTACATTTTACATGAAGAATTTTACAGTTTACATGTAGAATTTTACATTTTCATTTAAATCGATCGATCGTTTATATGGAAGCTATATTATGTAGTTGTCCGATCTTAATGAAATTAAAACTGTAATTCTATAACCGTTAAAAATGTTTTTACATTAATTTCGCCATCATAATTTCGTTCCGACATATATACTGCGTGCTGAAGAACTAAGACTATGCTGAAAGTTTCAGCCCGATAGCTCAAAAACTGAGAGACTAGTTCGCGTAGAAACCGACAGACGGACAGAAAGACGAACAGACAGACAGACAGACGGACATGGCTAGTTCGACTCGGCTAGTGATGCTGATCAGGAATATATATACTTTATGGGGTCTGAGATGCCTCCTTCACTGCGTTGCAAATATCATGGCAAAATTATAATACCCTCTGCAAGGGTATAATTAAGAAAATAATGGCCCATGAGGGGATCGAACCCGCGACCTTCGCGTTATTAGCACGACGCTCTAACCAGCTGAGCTAATGGGCCTCAATGCCTTTAAGGACATTGAAATACTTAATTGGTTTTAAAAACCAATTAATATTTAAGGATATTTATATAGTGATTTGTTGCAATTTGATTAACGGTTTTCTAAAGAAATTTAAAAATGTCTGAACACATTAAATTGTCTGTAGGACTCAAGGCCAATTTATACTCCAAAAAAGTCAAAACTAATAATAATATGAAATTGATCAAAAATAAGTAAGCGATTGGCCCATGAGGGGATCGAACCCGCGACCTTCGCGTTATTAGCACGACGCTCTAACCAGCTGAGCTAATGGGCCTCAATGCCTTTAAGGACATTGAAATACTTAATTGGTTTTAAAAACCAATTAATATTTAAGGATATTTATATAGTGATTTGTTGCAATTTGATTAACGGTTTTCTAAAGAAATTTAAAAATGTCTGAACACATTAAATTGTCTGTAGGACTCAAGGCCAATTTATACTCCAAAAAAGTCAAAACTAATAATAATATGAAATTGATCAAAAATAAGTAAGCGATTGGCCCATGAGGGGATCGAACCCGCGACCTTCGCGTTATTAGCACGACGCTCTAACCAGCTGAGCTAATGGGCCACGGTGGCAATCGAATTTTTATGACTTGTTACAGAGAGCATTTGTCTTATTATCTAGCAAGATAAGCTATATAGAAAGTGTATTATAAAAAAAAATAAAATAAACGAAGTATAAAAGTCCAAAATATAATAATTGGCCCATGAGGGGATCGAACCCGCGACCTTCGCGTTATTAGCACGACGCTCTAACCAGCTGAGCTAATGGGCCACGGTGGCGAAGGATTTTTTAGGACTTGTTATAAAGAGCGTGTGTCTTATTATCTAGCAAGATAAGCTATATAGAGAGTGTTTTATAAAAAAAATAAAATAAACGAAGTATAACAGTCCAAAAAATAATTATTGGCCCATGAGGGGATCGAACCCGCGACCTTCGCGTTATTAGCACGACGCTCTAACCAGCTGAGCTAATGGGCCTGCGTTTGCAACGGGGGAGTATTACTTATATTTCGAATTAAACTTACCCCAAGCTTGTTTCCAAATGATAATTAGTTTTAATCGATCTCCTATGTATTCCTAGGGGTTATCACTGAAACGGAGAGGACAAAAGTTTTTGGTAATAAATAAGAGAGAACAAGTAGACCACACGGTTCTCAGAGACTGTATCAATGAATCGTGTTTTCACACATAATACAATAGCAGAGGACAGGAAAACGAATGAAGAAATAAAAAATAATCGTGAAGGAGGCAGACAGAGAAGGGGAGGAGTGCAAGTCGCGTAGATACTAAAAAGCGAATAATAACGAACCGACGCAATATGTTTTCTGTGGTGTAGGTTAGGGCGAGCAGCCCCCAACTCACTCGTATACAGATGTATGTACATACAGCCAAATGAACTTCAATAGGCCGTCTCGTCCGACAACTTGCAATTGTGGAAGAATGAGCGTGGAAACAGGCGGACGGCGCAAAAAGCTGCAAGAGATGGCAGCAAAAAATGTTGCAGCATTGCAACGCAGCAGCAGCGACGACGGCCGCTGCCGCTGGCGCTGCGGCGCTGAGAAGGCGGGCAGACAGGCATTCAGTCGGATGTCAGGGACATGAAGTTGCAATGAAAATGAAATTGCAAGCAGCCCAAAGACAGGCGGGATATTTATACGGGACCGCAGCAGTGTTGGTGCGGCGTATTATATTTAGTTGCCAGTGTCTGGTTCAACTGCATTTTACGTGACAGCTTTTAGATATGTATCTACGAGATACTTTTTAGACTAGCAGAGCGCACGCCGAGAGCTCTGCATCATCAGCATTCTCAGTGCGCTATTTTCGCTTTCAACGAATGTCCGCTGAAGAGTATGACGGCGAAGTTGCAAGCAAAATGAACAACGATGGCTCTCAGGCTGGCAGACCCGTTTTCCGCACCACACTCAGGCAGGTTAATGGGGCCAAAAATACTGGAAGAATCTATAACAGAGGAATGTGCTTTCCAGCCATAGCGTCAGAACCGTATCAAAATGTAAAGCTTCTGACTTACAATAGATTATTTTTAAGACACAGTGTATCCTCTCTTTTGGACAAACATAACATAGCGCCCTATTAAACTTTTATTTTATGCACCTTCTGTCTCATATAAGGATCCCTTACAACATATACTCGAGTATGGCCATGTACATATATCTGTAGAAGGCAGCTGTATCGTAAGTTTCAATTCCGAACTTTCTTATAAAAATTCATAAATTTTATAGAATTAATATCTCAAAGTTTAGATACTTTATATGTATATTCTTTTTTGTCGAAAAGTATATAATACGTCAACATTTTCTTTTTATAATAACTTTTTAATAGGATGAAACACAAACGGTTTACCTAAAAGTATAAAAGGTAAACTGCAGTTTTTGTTGATGTTTTTTTAATTACACAACCTTTTATATTTTAATAGAATTTATATGAATATCAAGAAGCAGCAGGAAACTATAATTTAATTTGTACACATGAACATTCATCATCAAATTTTTTACTCAAATTCCAAATTGTTAAAATCATGTAAAAGTCTAAATAAATGTTAATCTTTGCAATCAAAAATTTAACTAGTTTCATAGTTCTTCAGCCATCGCACTATGGTTATTTTTCAGTTTTTATACCCTTGCAGAGGGTATTATAGTTTTGCCATGATATTTGCAACGCAGTGAAGGAGGCATCTCCGACCCCATAAAGTATGTAAATTTTTGATCAGCATCACCAGCCGAGTTGATTTAGCCATGTCTGTCTGTCCGTCCGTCTGTCTGTCCGTCTGTCTGTCCGTCTGTCTGTCCGTCTGTCGGTTTTTACGCGAACTAGTCTAGTTTTTATACCCGGTACCCATAGGGTACAAGGGTATTATAAGTTAGTGCCAACCGAGAATGTATGTAACAGGCAGAAGGAGAAATCTTCGACCCTATAAAGTATATATATTCTTGATCAGCGTCGCTAGCCGAGTCGATCTAGCCATGTCCGTCTGTCCGTCTGTCCGTCCTTCCGTCTGTCCGTCTGTCTGTCCGTGTGAAACAACAGATCTCAGAGACTATAGGAGCTAGGGTTACCAAATTTGGTGACAACATTGGAATCTGTTGCACGCAGATCAAGTTTGTTTTAAAATTTGGCCACGCCCACTTCCGCTCCCGAAAACCATAAAAAACGGTATATAAGCCATATTCGTGATTTTCGGCGTAAAGTAAGTAGATAGTCTTAAAAAGTAGGCAACCGTTGACGTGTTCTAAAATTTGAGTAAAATCGGATAATAAACATAGAAGTTATTAAACAATAAAGTTTCTGAGAGAGAGAGAGAGCGCACGTGCGTGTTGCTCAACATGTTCCTAGCAGCATTTGTCTTTGTTGGGTTTGCTCAGCATGTTCCTAGCAACATTTGTCGCTTTTGAGAGTTGCCCAACATGTTCCTAGCAACATTTGTCTCTTTTGAGTGTTGCTCAACATATTTCTAGCAATATTTGTCTTCATTTGTCAAAATTTCCTTTTTTCCATGTGCATGTCCTGCTCAATTTCACCCACAATTCTTTGGGTACCGGGTATCTTACAGTCGGTCACACTCGACTGTAGCTTTCCCACTTGTTTAGCTATCGGGCTGAAATTTTCAGCATCGTCTTATTTCTTTAGCACTCAGTATATATGTCGGAACGAAATCGGACCACTATATCCTATAGCTGACATAGCTGGCATGATGGCAAAATTAATGTAAAAAAAAATTTATCTTCTCTGTTTTTCAACGAATTTCTATAAATTTGGAGATATAGTTCTTTTTTTATAACGATTTTTTGTAAAATTTACAAAATTCACATAATTTGATATTTTTTCAACATTACCAAAATGGATAGATTTTCAATGATCCAATTGCAGACTGCAAGGGTATACAAACTTCGGTTTACCGAAGCTAGCTTTCTTTCTTGTTTTTTTTTTTTTTTTTTTGCATAGCATAAGTGTAATTCCCTTAGCTCAGATTAGTTTAAACTTCAATATCAACATAATTGTTTAAGAAAATATTAATTTTTTTTATTTTTCATAAATAACCTTATTTATAAACAATTTGCTGGCGCAGCTAACTTAAATTATTTTTAGAGAAAATCATATATGGGCTTATAAGGGCTGTCGATATGAGCCGCAAAATTCTGTTAAGATGGATGCACCAAACCTAAATATTTGTATACTAAAAGATGATGCAGACAAATGAAAATATCAGGCAGCAAATATTTAAAATACAACTAAGTCTCAACGCAGCTAAGCAAATTATACTATGTAACGAATGAAATCAAGACCGAATGTTCTCGATTTGAGTATGTTTTTAAGTATTCGAGAAAGTAATCTGGAAAAGAACTATTGTAAGCCAAGTATATTGTTCGAAATTCTTTCTGATGTAAGTATGTAAAAGGAAACAAATGGGTTATGTTTCGCAAAAATTTAAGAATAAAAACGAATATTTCAACTGACTTTTTGGGAACTTTTCCCAAAATATGAAAGCCTCGTCTATGTACATACATATGTAAATATGCATATATGCATTTTTAACCTTAGGTAGTATACGGATCGACTCCTTTTTTTTTGTGTGCAGGCATATGTAGGTATGTATGTACGTCTATATGTGCATACATATGCATGTATGTGCATGGACCTGCACTAACTGCATTGACTGAGTCGCTAAACGAGTTAGCCGCGAAGCCGGCAGAGGCAGAGGCGGCGATTCTTCAGTGGAGGCCTATGGGCACACAAAGGGAAAGAGAAGCGAGGAGAAGCAGCGGGCATGGACTGAGATGGAGAGAAAGAGAGAAACGCAAGCCACACCAACACACCCACATTCGGGTGAACGTACATACAGATGTATGCACATATATGTAAATGGAGGGAGAATCAGCAGCTAAACAAACAGCAAGCAAGAAACTAAAGCAACAAAAATAACAATAGTGGGAAAGAAAAGGCGAAACATCGACGACAACGGCGTCTGCTTGTCCCAGTCGCTTTGTTTTTTGTTCTTATGCTTTGCCAGCTCTTTCGGGGCTCCAGCCGAAGCAGACGATGAAAACAAAAAAGCATGTGAAAAACAGAATAGGCAAATCGAGGAAGAGAGCCGGAATATACATACATATGTACATAAGTATATAAACTCTTCTGTTGATTTACGGCTTTTGAGCTGCAACTTACCGGAGCTGAACACAAATACTGTTTACATTCGCCACTTTGTGTTATGCGTTTCTACATTTTACACTCACACACACAGACACTCACACGCACAAAACATTTGGCTGCAATTATCGCGAATATTTCGATAGTTTTACCACACAAAGTTTACAACAAAGGGTCAAAATGTATCTTAAAATAAAAACTTTTGCTACTTCGACAGATTGGTTTTTAATTGACTTCCACTTTTAACGTTTGCCGCGCACGCTAGCTTGTCAATATTCCGTTTTCCGCCGAACCAAACTGCACACTCGGAAAGTCCAAGAACGACTGAGACCCACTGATTTCGCCCTCGATGCTGGCGCTTTGGGGCTGGCGTCGCACACTGGGGCGAATAGAACAAATTCCGCGAGAAAATAGAGCAAAATCGATGGAAACCATGTTTGAAATCCATTAAAACTGTGTACAAAAGTATGCTATAAGAAATTACACCTGATAAATATCAATAAGATAGGCTTTTGCTTTTACATATTTTTTGAGTTTTTGCTTATCTGTTTGTTATCAGAATATTTAATCGTTTCTCACTGCTTAAACAGCTTACTTATATAGTTTATTTATAGAAACCTCATTTTATCCTCCTTAAATCTAATTTAACTTTACCTTCTCATTATATGTACCTTAGTCAGAAATTTGCAACGCAGTGAGGAAGGCCTCTCAGGCCCTATAAATTATCTTGATCAGCATCACAAGCCGAGCCATGTCCGTCTATCCGTCATGTCGCTTTTGTCCGTCTGTCCGTGTGTCCGTTTTACGCAGAACCCTGCAGAAATGTAAAATGTATACATAAAGTAATACAAAATGACACATCGTTATTTTTCATCATATACGCATATGTACATACATATGTATGTATATCCTGAGTCATAACATGGTTATAGGAGCAATCGGTCAATTTGTGTGAGAGGATTAGAAAATCAACAAAAGGTCCGTATCTTTTATTCATAAATGTTTTATACACTTAAGTAACTTTTCTTTGATCGATTTCTGTTTCAATCGAATCGAACCAATTGCAAACTGCAACGGTATATGTATTACCTTCGGCTCCCGAAGTAGCTTCCTTTACTGTTTTTTAAAAGTATTTTTAACTGTTTTTTTGTTTCATACATTATACCTTGGCTTTCAAAACGCAAGTTGTTGGTGCCTAGAGTAAATATTTTAGTTTATGTGGATTTACTATATGGATTGACTATAGATCTCAAGTAAAGTCAATAAATATTTAAATAACGCAAATATAGGTCGAAAACATTTTATTTTTTATTTATTTCTATTTATTTGAGTTGGTTTCTAATTTATTTTAATTTATTGATTAGAATTACAGAATTTGACATTGCTGATACAATTCCAAAGTGTAAAGCAGAAAAATACCCTTAGATGTTCATGTAGCAGATAATACAATAAAATCGGTCTAATGTCTAGAAAAATTTTCTTTACATTAATGTTGTCAAGATTAAAAAAAACAAGGAGCTTTTAGACACAACCATTAGTTTATTTTGTTATTCTTTGCAGGATTAAATAACACAGGTCGACAAAAAAAAACCCGGCAACATAACGCTATTGATTCTGAATGATCTTTACCGGTACATTACTTATCTGAAACTGAAAAGTTGCAAGTACCAATTTTGAGGAAATTTGAGTATCAAGTACTGCTTGCTTTGGCACTCGTCAAGGCTTCATAACCCCCAAACTAGACGTGCTTGTGGTATTACACTTAAAAGAAACATTGATCTATCTACTTCACTATTGGAAAGAACCACCAATGAGGGACCCCAGGTTCATTAGTTATAATGCATTTTAGAAATTTGATTTTGTCAAACATTTCTCCTGTTTTGTAGCCCTAAAATAAAATAATAAATAAAAAATAATAAGCAGCAATTAAAACAGATACAGTCGAGTGGCCTCCAACACGCATATTCTCCAGACTTTCCGTATTTATTACGGCGATCGATCTTAAAAATAAAAGCTTATTAAAGTCATAAAACAATGTTAACAATATTTTCAATTCACGGCTGTATATATTTTACTCAATTATAACTTTTTTTTAGTACACATATATTTACACCCAGATTTTATATAGCACCACTGTGCTAGAAATCGACTTTTGCGGTAGTGGCACCGGATACTTTTTGGGGTAGGAAAGGGCGATGTTGCAATGCGATGTAACTGTTCCGTAAACAGTTATAAAAAAAACATTTCTGGTTAGAATTTTATTAAATTTTATGTTTAATATGAATTAAAATCAACACTCTTACACCAAATGGCTGATAATACTGCTTCATACTGCTTTCAATATAGAGTCGATAACACAGTGCTTGCTTGAGTTAAAACTTCATTCGTCCATTACACGCATTTGACTACCATCTTGCAAGCGGTCCTGTGGCGCAATGGATAACGCGTCTGACTACGGATCAGAAGATTCCAGGTTCGACTCCTGGCAGGATCGATTTTTTTTTTTAAATAGTTTTCTTTAATCTTATTATTATTAAATACGAAATAAAATTTATGTACATAGTTTTATTTGTATTTAAAATGTTTTTATTGTTTACAATATGTATAATATACAATTTGAAAGAATGTTTGGAAAACTCGGCACTTTGTCATTGGGCAAACATGCGGTCCTGTGGCGCAATGGATAACGCGTCTGACTACGGATCAGAAGATTCCAGGTTCGACTCCTGGCAGGATCGATTTTTTTTTAGTTTCTTTAATTTAAACAGTTTTGTCTGATCTAAAGTTAAGATTCTAATCAGACGAGAGACAAATTTATCAGGCTTCGATTTAATTGGTTATGAAAAGTAAAGTGCTGATTATACAAATTAGGATTTTCTTTTCCACTTAAAACAGTTAATATGTACAAAAACACAAGAAAAAGTTAATTTCGCCCAACGTGGGGCTCGAACCCACGACCCTGAGATTAAGAGTCTCATGCTCTACCGACTGAGCTAGCCGGGCATATAGTGCGCGGCCGCCCAAGCACAGTGTACGGTTGCCGACCATGCCTTGGTCTTAGATTGGATTCCGAGCTTTTTGAATGTAACAGATAACGTTAACCCTAGAATATAATATATAATTTTTTTATAAACTTAATTATTAACTTTTAGGCTTTTAATAGAAAAGATAATAAAAAAATAGGGAAAATACAGCTATAAGGAAAATAAGCTAAGTATTTTCCATTGTATTTTTTTGTAATTATAATATTTCTTCAAGCTTATTTTCAGCAAAAGCTCACTATACGAAAGCTCTTAAAACTTCACGATTCTTGAGCGCCCGTGCTGCCAACGGTCCTGTGGCGCAATGGATAACGCGTCTGACTACGGATCAGAAGATTCCAGGTTCGACTCCTGGCAGGATCGATTTTTTTCCCACATTTTTTAAAAGGCGCACGTAACCGCGGTTTAAGAATACTTTTTTATGAAAAATGGTTCAAATGGCTTTGGTTTAAACATCGTATCATTATTTTCATTACCTGTATCATGAAGATCCTACGGACGGGATGAACAGACAGACGGCATAGCTAATTCGACAATTCAGAAAATTGTTGAGTTGAGTTATCTTACCTCGTTATGCGGCTATGACACTGCATAAGGAACTTCATTAGAAGCTTGAATGCAACAATAGGGATTTACACTGTGGCACCTTAAATAAAAATCTAATGCATGAAATAGGAATAATTTATAGGTAAGAAATGTAGTTTCAACAAAATAGATTTAATTCAAAATGTATTTATTTCTCTTATTAGAGGCCGAGTTGCAAAATATATTGTTTTTTGCATTTTTTCTTACGAGGCTTCCCATAGATATTTCGATACCTATAGGTTAGAAGGGTATTACAATGTAGTGCAATTCCATTAAATATACATACATATACTCTTGATCAGCATCACCAGCATCATCATCACTATAAGTGCTTCTAAATTTGGTGACAACATGCTTAAAATATTTCAAATCTTACTGCTTGATAAAGGTGGTTTAATTTTTGAGCAACCTATATAACATTTAATTAACATTATGCATGTTAAGTTATTAAATGATACATTTTAGTAATAGCATATCCAAAACACCCATTGAACTTCTGCCGAATGATTTCGCGTCCAAAACAATACTTGCCGGTGCTGCCACCCTGTCATTAATCTGAGCTTAAATAGACCAAGGCAATTAGCCATGCCCACACGCTTTTTAAGAACTCTAATTTTTTAAGTGGATTGAGTCTAAGGCATTTTAATCTAGGCATGCCACTGGAAAACGCATTTGTGTCTTAATTTAATGCACAAAGTTCTGTGTGCCGGGTATCATACAGTCGACAAAAAATGTTTCTTTTTAAATTTTCTTAATAAATAAGAATTAAGAGAAACAAGATAGGCAACGAAACTTGTTTTCTACTGAGTGGATATTATGTATATGCTGTTGTTCACATTGCAGGCAAATCATGGATCAGATGGCGAGAAAGAGATCGAAGTCCGACACGAAACATATATCCATAAGCAAAGAAATCAGCCTCTAGAGAGTAAATTGCTTTCGGATTTAAAGTGAGAGTACAAAAACGTAGTGAGCCAGAAACCCCTCTTACAAGCTCTGGTACGTACATATGTACATACATTTCATTGTAAAATATGAAAAAAAAATCGATCCTGCCAGGAGTCGAACCTGGAATCTTCTGATCCGTAGTCAGACGCGTTATCCATTGCGCCACAGGACCGTTAGGTAATTTGTACATAAAGCTCTATGTAAGCGTAAGCTGTCACTGCCTTGGGGGCAACGATCTACTTAAAAACTGTCAGTTTATTTAAAGACAAACAATGTAAATTTAGGAACAAGACACTTGAGTCGACGCAACCTGTTTGCATTAACATCAACGCCAAAACATGAAAAGTTCTTTCATACATTGTCTTAAAAGGTTCATACGGTCTATCGAAAATTGTTTACTAACAATCAATATGTGTTGCCGGCATCCAACAAAAGCTAAACAAGTCAAGCATGGCAGATTAAGAAAACCTGTAATCAAAATAAATTAATTATATCACTGATAACACACGCTAGCAAATATTCAACTCACTTTCCTGGCGATCTGTCAGTAGTGGTCAGGGTGTTCCCTCAAAGCTCGGGCGGACTACTAACACACGCTGACTTGATCAAACTGAATCTTCGCAAGTTCATTCACTGTTTCTGCATAGTCATGAAGCCTCAGCAAACAGTGTTAGCTATATTCGCCTAGTCAAACCTTAAACGGCATTTCAAACACCCTATACCCTCCTGATAAGAGTCTTAGAGCATCTGAGCTTTGGCATACCCCTATGGTATATTGGTATCAGGAAAGCTTCGAGCGATCATTTAAAAGCCCCTACCGGGTATGCGAATCTGACAGTGGCTCCCGGCGGTCGAAGCTTCCAACATGTCGATTGAGTTTCTTTTTTTGCTCGCCACCTTGGCGATCGTGTTCTACATCTGGCAGAGGCGCACTTTCAGTTTCTGGCATCGCCATGGGGTGAAGTTTATTCGTCCGCTACCACTTGTAGGATGCACCCGAGAGTTTTTGACAGCTCGTGTGCCATTTTTCGAGCAGATGGCCAAGTTCTATAATGCCCCAGGCTTCGAGAACGAGCCGGCAGTGGGCGTCTTCCTATCATATCGTCCGGCTCTGGTACTTCGCGATCTGGAGTTGATCAAGACGGTGATGATCAAGAAGTTTCAGTACTTTAACAATCGCGCGCTTGCGACGGATCCTCATAATGACGCCCTTGGCCACAACAACCTCTTTTTCGCCCGCAGTCCAGCTTGGAAGGAGCTGCGACACAAGCTCTCGCCAGTCTTTACCACTGGGAAGATCAAGCAGATGTATCCGCTCATGGTGAAGGTAAGAAAAGAATATGAATACAATACAATTTAACGGTTTAATAAAATATATATACATACCTTTTAAAAACTCAGTACCAGTAGGTTACACTGGTATAACAGCTTTGTGCCAGTCGACCGAACATCGACCTCTTATGGTATCAGCATTACCAGTCAAGTCGATCTAGCAAAGTCCGCTTGTTCATCTGTTCATCTGTTCCCTAGAGCTACCAAATTTGAACACCATTCTTATCTGTTATATGCAGGTCAAATTTTCGCCAGGCCCACTACCTTGCAGAGGGTATACAAATTTTGTCATGATATTCGCAACGCAGTGAATAAAGTATAAATCTTCTTGATCGGCATATTTCACGGGATAGGAAATTGCTCAGTCGACGTTTCTGCCGCCCACGCACAATATGCACAATAGAAAACAGAAGAATCAGAGCCTTTAAATTGTAATTGTGTGGCTAAATTTAGCCGTTTTAAAGAAATAGCTAGTTTTTAAGATATAGCTATTTTTTTTTGCCATATTAAAGAATATTTTAGCTATCTTTTTTCTCATATCTTGCATTAGATCGTTCATATTTCACTCATACAAATGCAAGGTTGGCATGTGCTGTAGTGGTGCAGACAACTAATTTATATGAAAATGTAAAATTTTACTTGTAAAATTTAAAATGTGTTGTTTAAATTTACAAACTCCAATTTTCTATCAATTTTACTAAAATAGATCGACTTTCAATGATCCAATTGTAGACTTTAAGGGTATATAAACTTCGGTTACCGAAGTTAACTTCACTTCTTGTTTTTTGTTTTATGGTTATTTTTAGAGCTTTGATTTTTAAAGTCTATCTGAGTAATCGTCTCAGAAAGTTTATAGAACGCATTTGTTTTTAAAGATCATGCACAAAGCTTTGTGCTCCGGGTATTTTACACTCGAACAAACTCAGAAACTGAGAAAATTTGATTACTTTTGGTCAAAGTTCGCCCTGTAACTTTTTAGTTAAGTTTCCCCAAGCTTTGGGGACCTCTGATAGCAGTTCACAATTAAAAATATATTTTGATTAGAAATCAATTATTTCCGGCATTGCTTTAAGCCAAGCAGTTATAATAATATATAATATTCAGACCGCTTAATATCAATATATAACTCCCACAGATTGGCAAGAACCTGGAGAGCAGCGCCGACCGCTTGGGCAGCGGGTCGGTAGTCCAGATCAAGGAACTATGCGCCCGCTTCACCACAGACTTAATCGCCACAATTGCCTTTGGTTTGGAGGCCAACGCATTGCAGGTCCCCAAGAATGAGTTCTACTACCATAATAAGGCAGTTTTCACCCCGACCTTGAGTCGCGCCTTTGACTTCGCCATAATCTTCATGCTGCCGGCCCTCGCGACGCTGACCCGTGTGAAGCTCTTCTCTAAGGAAACCACCAAGTTTATCCGGACCAGCATCAACTTTGTGCTGGCGGAAAGAGAGCGCACGGGCCTAAAGCGGAACGATCTTGTCGACATCCTGCTGACGTGGCGAAGGGAGGCTGCCGCCAATCCGGAGAAGCACCACCCGGCCAACGACTTGGACTACCTGGTGGCCCAGGCGGCCATCTTCCAAACAGCCGGCTACGAGACGAGCTCTTCTACGATGACGCTGACGCTGTTCGAGCTAGCTCACAAGAAGGAGCTGCAGGACCGCCTCCGTCAGGAGATCGCAGACTTCTTCGGCGAGGAGGACCACATCAGCTACGAGCGCATCCAGGAGATGCCCTACCTGTCGCAGGTGGTCAACGAGACGCTGCGCAAGTACCCCATTGTGGGCTACGCGGAGCGCGAGTGTGCCCAGCCCTCGGAGGGTGAGAAGTTTACCCTCAGCCCTTACATCAACATGGAGCTGCCGCACGGCACGTCTATCTACGTGCCCACCCTGGCCATCCATCGCGACCCGCAGTACTGGCCGGACCCGGACAAGTTTGACCCGGAGCGCTTCGCTCCCGAAAATCGCCACAACATCAACATGGATGCCTACATGCCCTTCGGCGTGGGTCCGCGCAACTGCATCGGCATGCGCTTGGGACTCCTGCAGAGTAAGCTGGGCCTAGTCCACCTGTTGCGCAACCACCAAGTCCACACCTGCGACCAGACCCCCAAGACAGTTAAGTGGGCCCCGAACAGCCCGGTGATTGCTTCCAAGGATGAAATTGCTCTGCGGCTAGAGAAGGTTTCTGGATAATAAAGCCCCATAGTGATATTGACTCTATCAAATAGAGCAATTTGAATATATACTGCAAGTAAAAATATTGTTTATTCCAAAGAATGAAGAGATTTATATGTTTTTTTATGCGGCTTTCTTGTAAGTAATTTATCATTTTCAATAGCTTAAAAAATACCAAAACCGAATCTTATCCTCATCATAAGTACACCCACAAAATTGTCATAGAAACTATACCATTGGTACATGAATTCTATGCTCTGGAGTACTAAAAATTTCTTAATAATATTTCTTATAATATAATATTTAATACTACGAAAGTAAACATTATACTAATCTGCGCCATGATTTGAGAAAATTCACTAACACAAAAAAATTGCACGATTGAGGTTTGAGTATATTTTTAAGACAACGATTAAAAAGGTTAAAGTCTTGTTTTTTTTATACCCTTGCAGAGGGTATTATAATTTTGCCATGATATTTGCAACGCAGTGAAGGAGGCATCTCAGACCCCATAAAGTATATATATTCTTGATCAGCATCACCAGCCGAGTCGATCTAGCCATGTCCGTCTGTCTGTCTGTCCGTCTGTCTGTCCGTCTGTCTGTCTGTCTGTCGGTTTCTACGCGAACTAGTCTCTCAGTTTTTGAGCTATCGGGCTGAAATTTTTAGCATAGTCTTATTTCTTTAGCAGGCAGTATATATGTCGGAACGGCCAAAATCGGACCACTATATCTTATAGCTGCCATAGGAATGATGGCGAAATTAATGTAGAAAAATTTTTAATTTCTCTATTTCTCAACGAATTTCTATAAATTTCGAGATATAGTCGTTTTTTATAGTTATAGAATTACGGTTTTAATTTCATTATGATCGGACAACTATATCATATAGCTGCAATAGAAGGGATCGGTCGATTTATATGAAAATGTAAAATTCTACATGTAAAATGTAAAATATAGAAAATTTACATAATTTGACATTTTTTTTTTTACATTACCAAAATGGATCGATTTTCAATGATCCAATTGCTGACTGCAAGGGTATATAAACTTCGGTTTACCGAAGTTAGCTTTCTTTCTCGTTTTAGTGTAGTATCTAATGAGACTATTAAAAATATACAAAAGTTAGCTGACAAAATTTTGAAAAAATTTTTTTTATGCTAAATTAATTTGAGAAGTTTCAATTAGTACTAATAAGTCGTAAGTTTTTTGGGACTTTTTATATAAATATACTTTGCATATTTATATTTCAGGAGTAAGAAAGCTCGCGTGTTCTGTGAGATACCCGGTACCCCATAGCTTAGTGAGTTAAATTAAAAGATAGTTGGGTTTTTTAGCTTTGTTATTTTATCAATAAAATATATGTCTTGTAAAAATGAAAAATGACTAAAATCTTTTTCGACCAGCAAAAGAAAATCTGATTGCCGATAGCCAACTAAATAAGAAACAAATAACTACAGTTAATCGATATTTACGTTTAGGTACATTTTATGAGGACAGAAAACCGATTAGGTTTACGATAAGTTTATCTGGTGATTTTCTTTTCCGGACAGATAGCTGTCATGTACTTTGACGGTGAGGGTAGAAACCGGCCCTAAGTCATTAATTTCATGTATTAGTTAAAGTGTGAAATTCAAATGGGTTCCTTTTTAGGCTACACATCCAAATTCCTTAAAACATAAGAAGTGCTGCATTTTATGCGGAAATGCGGCCGCGTTTTTTGTCACACTATATTAATAGGCGACTTGATCTAGGTTTGTGTTTTCGCAACCACTTAACCTCCCAAAGATGTGGAAAGCTACAACCGGGTGACAAGCCAAGGACGCCCAGTGGACAATTATCCTTGAAGGAAAATGTCATAATGGCATCAACTCGGTGGAAACTGCATCTCACAGCAGTTACACCACAAAAAGTTTTGCTTGCTCGACGGATAAAAAGCTTGCACAACGGCTGTTGGGTCCAGAGCTCGGGGTCCTTGTAAGGGACATGTCACGACTTGTAGTTGCCCCACACAAGCACACAAGCGCACTTGTGCTCTAGCACACATTCTCTTTCTCATTGAAGCACTTAGCGCGTTTAATGCGATTGTCAATTTACTCAGAACTCGTTGAGGAAGCTGGCGAGGATTGTTGGTGCCTAATGAGCGGTTGCCGGCTTGGATTACGGGCACGCAAGGGATGGCTAATTATTCAAAGCTTTAGCTAATAACGTTTGCAAACTGGTTTTTAAGATGTATCATGTTTATATGTCTATTCAGTCAAGATTACAGAGATCAGCAATTTATTATAATTAAACTCGTTAAATATCAGATCTGAGAGAGTATAAAAGCTGTAGCTACCAATTATGGTGACAACATTCAAGCTTTTTTAATTATTAGTTCATTTTTAAGATAAAGTTGTGATATTCGGTTGAGATTACCACGAACTGATAACATTTTTGCGGACATTCTCTGAAAATTTGAGTAAAATCGTATAATGAACAAACTAACAATTTTGTGTTTTTGTTGAACTTCTGCAACATCCAATGGGTGTTGCTTAACATGTTCCTAGCAACATTTGTCTTCGGTTGTCAACATTTTTTTCTGGTTACCGCCCAGTTTGGTTCAAGTTTTTTAAAAATGTGATCATAATTATACATAATTAGCCACGTTCCGTGTGCCTTTAAATTTCCCCCACATTGCTTTGGCTAGCGGACCCACTTGACTCTAGTTTTCCTACTTGGTATGTTTACTTGTATTCTCGTAAAAAAGAGGCATTTCCCCAATTTCAAGCCTCGTTGCTTTACATATTATTTAGTTATATAGTTTTGTTTTTAATACTTCAATATCCTTTTTATTTCTTACTGGGATAGTCAGTTTTGACAGTTTTTTACAAATAGTTAATAAACTATATTAATTTTTACCAAACAGATCAGGTGTAAAAAAAAATTAAATAATTATTTTAAAAAGGGGAAACGCAACCTTGGACTGGCAGCCAAGTTAGTTTTAATTTTTTAAAAACTTCAAAAAAATCCATATTGTGTTTATTTATTTAGTTTAAGACCTCGGCCACTCATATTAGTTCAGAAGTTAAAGCGATTTGAAGTGAGCTTTCTTGCACCAGCATACTCCTACAATGTTTCCTTCTTTTGTGATTTTTCCGAAACCACGTTTTCCAAACTGGTGTACACAATATCTTTGGATCTCCAAGCCCGATTTGGCTCAAACGTTTTTCACATAATTTCCTAAATGTACTTGCTGTGATGCAAATACCTCGTTTTAAAGGTTTGCATTTTTAAATTCATTATTTATTTTTATATTTTTAAACTTGTGTATCTTTAGCAGATAGCCGCCATACGAGCGAAATTTACATTTTAATCACAGCCTCGAAGTATGGAATAGTTTTAGTACAATTTTCTTAATTTCGATACTGGGAACTCTTTTGATTTAAGGGAATTATAACTAAGTGCCAACTGAAAATGAATGTAACATGTAAAGGAAGCCGTCTCCATGTCCGGCTGTGTAATCTTAAAAGGACATCTGAGGTATAGATGCGTGATTGATTATTATTTCACAGCTAATTGTAACTTTTTTTAATGTTTTTTTTTTCCTAAATTGTAAAAATTTCAACATTTTGTGGATAAAGTAGTTAGCCTTTTCTTGGGGTAATTTTGACTTACCATCTGCAGGAATCATCCTGTCACGTTCAACTTTCACATACAAGACACAACATGTTCGTGCAACGCAACGTGGAATAAACTGACATCAAATTTAATGATAAACTGCAGTTAAGCCAATTTACAGTTGACTTGTTCTAAGGGTGATACTGCAACTGCAACTGCCACTGCCAGGGGCACTGGCAAATGCGTGGCACGCAACGCAGTGACTTTGGACTGACCTTCGTGGCGGATTTGCAAGCGACTTCTCCCACCGGCGTATCGGAAAATCGCGTGCTACTTTTTTATACGAGAATTGCATAACTTTTGCCACCTTTCGCGGGAGTGGCTTGCCCTTCCGATTGAATTGCAGCTCATCCAGGACGTATCGAACAAGGAAAGCCACTCAACTGGGGGAGATTCACCTGCAGCCACTGCCAGCTCGCATTGGCTGCCAGCACTCGTTACTGACTTGGTTGGCCATTAGTTTTAATTAGGCATCGAATAAATGTCTTCTTGCCAGATTACTCCCGGATCCGGCATCATAACGGAACTAAAAGTTGTATAAAGCGCTCGCCTTGAGCCGGAAATTGCATGCAAATCGACATAAAATTAATAAACTCGCAAATTGCTCGGTTCCCCCTTTGTTGCTTGTCTTCTAATTAGCTGGAAACTTTTTACCCCTCGGTATCCTTGTACTTTATCCGGAATTTGTTAATTAAGAAACTGGGCGACTGGGCGCCCGTCAATGTCTTTAGCTTTGATGGGGACATTCGGTCAAGACAGACGAAGGAAGCGAGAAAAAAGATAGAGTCTTGATGTGACACTGATTTGTCGGTTGGGGAGATGAGTAGGATGCGGAAATGGCCAGGACGCTGGACCACAGGGAAATTATAGTGCATTAAACGCGACGCGGAAACATTGAGCAACTATTGACAGGAGCTCCATAATTGAGCAGAAAACTCAATGCAACACTACCTTTAAGACCATACTTTAAGGTCATTTTACCTTAAGGACTCAAAGAGTGCTTAATGCATTTTTTAAATATTTTAAGGTAGGAATAGGGTTCATTAGGGTATGCCAAATCTATAATGTACATGCACGCCGTATGAAGACCGTACAGTTTCCCACTTGGGTTCCTCGAATTGCTCGCTGATGAAGAGGTTTTATCCTTAGCCACACACCTAGTTAAACATCCCTAAGATTGGCTCAATCTGAAAAAAAAAACCAATGCGACCATGAAGAACTTTCGAAGAGGACAAGTTGAGGGTCTTAAGATGTATTTGCGCGCCATAAAACAAAGCTAAACGTTTGCCGACCTCCGTTTTATGTCCCACAGCTGAAGAACAAGCTCATTCCCCAGTCCGCAGTTCGCAGTTGCCTTCGCCCGGTCGGAGAGATAAATTAATTTGAAGAAGGAGCAGGGACATTCGATGGCCTTAGCCGAGGAACCTTTGATGCATCTATTCTGCGTGACTTTCTCCTGTCGGAGGGGTCCTTGTCATCCTGGCAGCGTCGCATCCCTTCCTCTCAGCTTCTGCATCAGCTTTCCAATTTAATTGCAATTTTTCCTTCACAGTAACCAAAGACAAATAACCAATGCAAATAGATCATGTCATCATGTCAACAAGTTTAACAATTTAATTGCGCGCGTTTTACAACTATATTTGTAGCAACGACGAAGATTACTCAAAGTGTACACGAAATGGGTTGCTTTCTTATCGTTTCATACTTACATATGCTAGCCTCGGGAATTTTGACCAAACTTTGACTAATGGAATATAAGTAATGTGGTATTTTAAATTTCACTTTCCCGGATATTTAATTGTATGTTCTTTATTACCTTAGCCGCCAGCAGAAGACCACGAAAGTGGCAGTTGGCAATCGATCGCCACACTGCCCGGCTAGCTCAGTCGGTAGAGCATGAGACTCTTAATCTCAGGGTCGTGGGTTCGAGCCCCACGTTGGGCGAACAACTTTTTTATATTTTTTAACATTTCATCTTTCTTGAAATATATGGTAATTTTTTATACCCATAGAGTATTATAAGTTAGTGCCAATCGAGAATGTATGTAACAGGCAGAAGGAAATTTTATATATTCTTGATCAGCATCACCAGCCGTGTCGATTTAGCCATGTCCGTCTGTCCATCTGTCCGTCTGTCTGTCCGTGTGAAACAACGGATTTCAGAGACTATCAGGCAGGCTCCGGTTTTCACTTTCACAAGATTCTTTCGTTTTCGTTTTCGAAAACGAAAATCGGTGCTCCCGTTTTCACTTTCACAAGACTTTTTCGTTTTCAAAAACGGGCAAGTTTGTCTTGTCGAAAGGAAAAGTAAATGCCTTTTTCTACATCAAATCGCTTCTTAACTGCAAAAGGAAAAAAATAGTTGACTCGTTGGTCTATTGATGTTTGTTTAACACCATCAGTGGATCAATCTAGTTAGTAATTACTTTTGAATGAATTATTTTCTGACCCCACCTCGAATTCGCAAAAAAAATATTTGCCGTCGGCAACGACAACTTTCGTTTTGGTTGCCAGTGCTGCCGTACTGTTGTTAGAACCAAACAATCTGGTCGAAATGCTTGTAAAATTAAAAGTAGGGCATTAATTATGTTCAAAGAAGATAAGAAA
>VNJW01006889.1:0-76176 GCA_008042615.1 Drosophila auraria
CGATCTTAATGAAATTAAAACCGTAATTCTAGAACTATAAAAAACGACTATATCTCGAAATTTATAGAAATTCGTTGAAAAACAGAGAAATTAAAAATTTTTGTACATTAATTTCGCCATCATTCCTATGGCAGCTATAGGATATAGTGGTCCGATTTCGGCCGTTCCGACATATATACTGCGTGCTAAAGAAATAAGACTATGCTGAAAATTTCAGCCCGATAGCTCAAAAACTGAGAGACTAGTTCGCGTAGAAACCGACAGACAGACAGACAGACGGACAGACAGACAGACGGACAGACAGACGGACAGACAGACAGACGGACATGGCTAGATCGACTCGGCTGGTGATGCTGATCAAGAATATATATACTTTATGGGGTCTGAGATGCCTCCTTCACTGCGTTGCAAATATCATGGCAAAATTATAATACCCTCTGCAAGGGTATAATAACTAAAGAATATTTTAACTGGGTTTAAATTTAATATTAGCTTTTCCTTTTTTCCGTTATGGTTTTTATAGGTTTAGTTCTTTAAAGAATGTTTGAAAAGAGAGAAAAAGTTACTCAATTTTGGAACTAAGAAGAAATTAATATATTATTTAATATATTATAGGAATTTTTGTTTAAAAAATTAAAAAAAAAAAAAAAACATTATAAGTAATTTTATAACTCTTATTCAGTAGAATATATAATCCAATTAATCCAATTAAAAACAGTCCAATCCAGATCAAATTTCATTATTTTATTCAATTTTATAAGTAAACTAGGTAAATTTATATATTATTTATAATTTGTTGTTGGCTTGTGACCTAAGTGATTTGATTTATTGTAGTCTTTGCCGGCTTTAGGTCAGGGAGTATTTAAAGTCCATTTACATTTGTATATAAAAATAAACAGACTGTTTTTTCTTCTTTTTCCTTCAATCCGGCTCGAAGGACCCAATGGGTATTAGTCTTCAGGGAGTTTAAAACCGACCTCGAACCGGCAAAGACCACCATATCTTATGTATCTAATATATTTGCCACGATCTACGCTCGATCATAATAGAGAACCGTTTTAGCTAAATAAAATACGCGGGTTACAATCATTTGGGGGTGGGGGGGGGGGGGTTAGCATTAAGTTAGGACCTAAGGTTATCTAAGGATTAGTCCAGGATATACATATGAATATAGATTTATTGTAAGTATATATAATAATAGGGTAAAATAAGATTGGCCTCTAACCGATCTGCAGCTGTCCGAATTGAATGAAGGAGCACGACAGAGCCTCCATTCACTTAGCCCCACGAAAGGATACATACATAATTTCTTTCTTCATCTCTTCCTCTTATCACAGACGCCCCAGAGCACAGTTCTCTCAACCGCTTGGTTTCGGGTTCTCGGGTTCTACTTGTTTTGGTGGTTACGGGTGTGCGTCAAAATTTCTATGCAAGTGTTCACATGAAATTGTCAGCGAAATAGGAGATTTAGATGGGTGCCTGCTCTTTCTCCTGCCAGGGAGACGCCTTCACCACCGCTCCAGCTGCTACCAACACTCCAGATCTCCTCCATTTCCTTGGCCTTGTGTAGGTGTATGTGGGTGTTGTGCGCCGCCTTAGGGCTTGGCCGTTTGTGCCTTGCCAGTGGTTATGCCATCGCCAGTGGGACTAGTCTCGGCCACCTCGGGCTCCGGCACGGCATTCATTGTCTTGTTGAGGATCTGGTGGAAGTGCTCGCCGAACACGGCATGATTGTAGGACACCAGCCGCCGGAACGAGGCGATAAATGCAACCAGCTCCTCTTGGAAATCCACGAAGCCGGCGGGCGGCGGCGGAATGCTGCCATTGGAGCGCAGGGCCACGCGCACATAGCCATCCAGTCGCTTGGCTGAAGGATATAAAGGATAATTGAAGGCTTGATAAAGATAGAGATCAAGAATTACTTACCCATTAGACTGGGCACCGGCGAGGCCTTGTTGCTTAGCTTCAGCACCTGATTCTTGAGCGCCGCCTGGTCAGCATCGCTCATGGCCGGCATCTGCTCCTGCTCCAAGGCCTTGTTGACAAAGGCGCGTATCTGCTCGTAGCAGCTCTCAATGGCAGTGACTACCTGTCTGTTTTTAGTTAACCAAATCATAAGAAATTCATTTAAAGAGCAGGAAGAGATGACTCACTCTTGATTCTTGACATCCTGCACTATGATGTCCAGCTGCTGGGCCAGCTTGATGCGATTCTCGCGACGCTGCGAGATAATGGGCGTGCTCTGGGCAATGGAGATGAGCGAGGCGCACAGGATTAGACGCTGGGCCCGCCAGCTGAGGCCGGCAAAGCGCTCCTTGTCAATGCGCAGCAGCTCCGGGAACTCCTTGTCAGCCGGATAGTCAATCAGCTGCATGTAGGCATTGTAGATAGTCTCGTCCACATTGCTGCCAGAACGATGACGCGTCAGCCAGTCCTCGGTGGCAGGGAAACTGAAGGCTAAGTTATAGAAATTAATTTATTATAAAATTTAAATATATATCTTCAAAGCTAATGCTTACAATTGCCATGGAACTCCCGCAGATACTTGCTGAACTTCTCCTTCTCGTATTGCACCGAATTGGCGGCTATCTCCTTGCGCGCCAGCGTCAGCATAAAGTTGGCCATATCCAGCTTCATCAGGCTCATCAGCTCCAGGATGCTGCGGAACGTGTCCACCACATCGTCGATTTCCTTTAGCTTGGCCACAGCCTCATCCCTGGCCGGCGAGCAGGAGCGCGACATGATGTTGATCACAAAGTTCGCGTACGAACGAAAGTCGAGCAGTCCCCGCTCCGCCTGCTGCTGGATCACAGCCTCGTCTAGCACCTCGTTGATGTGGGCCAAAGCGCGCTCATTGTTCGGCGACAGCAGCTGGGGGAAGCACTCCTTGATCTCGGCCAGAAGGCGGATGGCCTGGTCATACGATGGCGGCTGGCGTTCCAGCTGCTGGCGCAGCAGATCCCAGAAGGCCTTGTGCACATTCCGCTTGATGGCACCCTCCAGGCTGTTGGACGGCGGCTCATACTGCTGCAGCTTAAAGTCCGGATTGATGGCAATCTCGTGGGCCAACTCCATGTTCCTCAGGTTCTTGAACATGCTGGACACCTCGTCCAGGGTCACGATCTTCGGCGGTGTGCCGTCCAGGCTGGGCAGCACAAAGCGCGTCAGGCTGTCCACGGAGCTCTCGCTGTCCGTGCGGATGCGATGCTCGTCCTGCTTGTTCTCCTGGGCATCCATGTTCGCTCCTAGTTCGCTTTGTTCTGTGCGGAAATGCGACGCAGTTAGCAACTGGTTTTGAGCCACAGCCAAATTTGGTTACCACCGGTTCGAGCCAGTTATTTGCCAGCCGTTGCAATTGCGCCGTACTAAGCCTGCGCTGCGCTTTCTTTGTTCTTTGTTCGAGGTCTTTGCCGAAGCTCCGCTGGGGGTTAGTTGTTCGCCTGGGAAGTGTTCAAGAGGAGGGATTCAAATACAGTGGGTATTGGATGCAAGGTCACTCAATGAGTGGTTAATATTCTAAGTCTTCAAGATAGTAGGTGTAAGCTTTAATAGGTTTCCTTACTATAATAAAAAACCTTGTTAAAATTACCAAATTTGGGCCTTAATAATATTTTTCTAGCTAATTTCTTTTAGATTTCAATATATTTATGTGTAAATCGAGTGTTAGGAAGTCTTATAAAAAAAGTGGAGGCCGAAATGACCCTGTATTTCAGTTAAAAAATAGTTTAGACGATTTTTCGAAATAGGTTTAACGAAATTGAATTTTTAATAGTTTTATTTTATATTTTAAAATATGATTTGCCAATTATTTCGTTAAAGCACATTATTTTGAAACTGTTTAAAATAGTTTTAAAAAGGATTTCCCAACACTGACCCACATTTTCGAAATAATATACAATTTGTGTTGAGCAATACAAAATTTAAATATTTTCGGTTTATCTATTTTTGGCGTTGGCGGTCACATCAATCGGTTCTTTAATAGCTTACATATGTCAAGTTCCAACAAGAACTAAAGAGTATTGTTTTTTAGATATCGAAATTTAATTTAAATAGTTCTATTTTATAATTTGTTCAATGATAAATTGAATTTACTCTTCATTTCGTATAAACACCTTATTTCAAAACTGTTTAAACTAGTTTAAAAAGAGTGTTTCCCAACACTGACTCCCATTTTCGAAATAACTGTTAGGCAATGACCACTGTAAGCAGACAAGCTGGGAAAGCCGTTAAACGTGACTAACACACACACACACACACGGAGGCCAAACAGGTGTGCGCTGGTGTGAGTGTGGGACAAAGAAACGAACAGCAACAAAGCAAAATAGAAAAACAAAAACACAGCCAATAGGCGATGGATTTGATTGGAGAGCTAGAGGAAAGTGTAACTGAATATTCTCGAATAAATTCAAATATACTCAAAACAGCTAGAAAATTCACCATCGCGACATAGATTCCAAAATTAAATGCGGAAAATTGGAGCACAAATTGCACAACGACAGCCAGCAGCGAAAGGGGGGACATAAACAAACGGCGCAATGAAGCAGCCAGCGAAAACAGAGAAGCGATGAAAAGTCGCATGTGTATTTGTTTTTTCTCCCTCTCTGCTTTGCCTATTGCGCAGCAATCTCTCAGCTGGGAGGAAAATTGGGAAATGGACACAAGGCCGTTGCAAAGTGGGGCGAAAGGAGGGGTGGTTGGTTGATCAACTCCGCCCAGACTCTTACTTACCACTCGAGAAAACCAGAGAAGGTTCCAGAATATTGGTATTTGTATATCGGACGCCGCGCGCTGGTATTTGATTCACGTTTAAAATCACTTACAAATTTAGCAATTAATTGTTCCCTTAGCTCCGCTCTCCTCCTCAATTCTTTCGCACATTTCTCATGCCGAGCTGCAGAGTGTAACAACCTATCACGAACGGTGACCAATTTCTGAATAAAAACTTTTCAAACTGACGTCCACAGCGCCAGCTTTGTTTGTTGTGTCTGCCTTATGTTTTCATCTTCCTCTTTCTCTTCCCATTCCCTGTCCCCCACCCCTTTCGCAGCGATTGGTCAGCTGTGAGTGGATATCGACTATCGATAGGCAGGTACTATCGATTCACTGGCCCCGTATATAATTATTATTGCAATTAAATGTTATTATTATAATATGCATTTGTTGCTCATCAAAACTTGGCAATAACTGCCAAATATTAAATTGGAATTAATTGTTTATTATTATTTACCGTGGTCGGGTGACGTCACACAATTGCGCTACATGGAAACTGAAATCGTGACAAACGGAACGCATTTATTTAGTATCAATTAAATCAACACAACAGATCTGCAGACTTAAGAGGAATAATTAAAATCAAAAATTTAAATACTACGGCGCAATAAGGCGCCACCTATTGTTTAACGTATGTTATCGAAACTTGTCGGTAGCCTGGCCAGATCGCTATGCCTGCACAAGGTGGCAACCTCTAGCCCAAGGAGCAGACACAAAATTTTCTTTTTCGACCAAAATTTTTAGTTTTTTGTTGGGGAATCGGTGCTTTCCCGGAAAAAGCATTGCAACACTTCGCACACGTAGCGAGCAGCGGAGCTCCCGGACTGGAGGAGCCAATGCTGTAGTCGTGCCTCCAGTTCTTTTATTTATTGGCGTATTTTGCACCCCCCGACGCCAGTAAAAAGGCAGGAACTAGGACGAACCTAGGAACTGACCAGGATCAGGACCAATGGAGAGCGAGAAGATTCTGATGGCCGCCGGGGTGACGGTGGCCGCCGTCGTGGGAGCGTTTGTTTTCTGGGGACCATCGGGTGAGTGTCAAATGACTTGTTTATGCCTTGGAGTAGCCCCTAAGTCTCTGGATTCCTCTTTTCTTGCAGGTTCCCGCTTGCGCCAGCGTCGCGGTCAAATCGCCGGACTGCACAACTTCGGGCGCACCTGCTTCCTGAACACACTGCTCCAGGCCCTGGCCGCCTGTCCGCAGTTCATCGCCTGGCTCCAGCTGTACAACGGCGCCTCCCCGGATCGCCGCAGCTTGATCAGCTCGATGCTGAACACCCTGGAGGTGGTGAACGGCACCCATGCCACTCTGCGTGGCGATCCGCACTCCCCGGGCGCCGTGCTGCGCGCCCTGAACGCCTTGGGATGGGTGATTCCCCAGGAGGAGCACGATGCCCACGAGCTATTCCACGTTCTCCTCTCGTCGCTGGAGGAGGAGGCCATACGGCCGCAGCCCCTGGGCTGTCTGTCGGACGCCCTACCCCTGGGCATGGGCCATGACAACGATGACTCGTGCAGCAGCATCGGCCTGGGCGCCGCCGGCTCAGCCACCCCCATCGGCGGATTCCGACCAATTAGCGCCATGGCCGCCGGAACGGGCACGGGCGTGGGCGCCAGCCAGCGTGGGATTGGGGATCAGCCAAATCGGCCTTCGAGCGCCATGCTGACCGACTTCCTCAACATGGAGTACGACGAGAGCACCAGTCTCACGCGCCTGGTGCGCTCCGAGGCCCACACACCCGACTCGCCGGCCTCCGTTTGCGAGCGCGAGGGCGCCGATCGCTTGGGTTCTCTCATGCTGGACGCAATTTCGCCGGGCACGCCCTTTGGCTTCCCGCTGGCCAGCGAAGTCGATGCCCTGGCCACGCCCACGCCGACGCTGGGCGGCGAGCGGCCGTCACGACCACGTCTGCCGCAATCCCAGGACATGGGCGAGGGCCTGAATCGTCGGGTGTCCAGCTCCTGCCGATCGCTGGAGCGCTTGCATCGCGGCCCAGGGCGTGTGTCCATCTGGTCGAATATGATGCCCAGCCAGGTGGCGCATCCCTTTCAGGGCGCCATGGGCGCCCAGATTGTGTGCAATGGCTGCGGCTCCAAGTCGGCGGTGCGCTACGACAAGTTCGACAGCATCACCTTGAATCTGCCGCCGCAGCGCCGGAGCGGACAGAGTCTGGGCCACCTGCTCAGCGACTACATCACGTCGGAGGATCTGAGCGACGTCAAGTGCGACTCCTGCAACGAGACGACGACGCACACCAAGTCGGTGACGTTCGCCAAGTTGCCGGCATGCCTGTGCATCCATGTGGCGCGAACGGTCTGGCTGCCCACCGGGCAGGTGTGCAAGCGCCAGGACTTTGTGCACTTCCCCGAGAGCCTCTCTATGGCTCCTTATAGCTTTGTCCAGCCGCATCTCAACAGTCAGGTGAGCTGGGAGTATTTTTTCCTCCTTTTCCTTGTGAAAGCCTTGCTCTTTCTCTTTCTATTTTGTGTGAGTTTATTATTATTACTATTTCTCTTTTAATTTCCAGGCTGGCACCCCTTGGGGCTCCACCATGTCGCTGTTCTCTACCAGCCTGCCCATGAACAATGGCGTGGGCGGTGGCGAGGGCTTTGGCACCATGTTCCCCAAGAACTTGTACCGCCTGCTGGCCGTGGTGGTGCACTCGGGCGAGGCGAATAGCGGTCATTTTGTGACCTACCGACGCGGCTCCCTAAGAAATGCGCACCGGTGAGTCAGCATTTGCTCCCCTTCTACCTGACATTAGGACTAATTAACACTTTCTCCCCTTTTCCAGCTGGTTCTACACCTCAGACACCATTGTGCGGGAGGTAAGCATCGACGAGGTGCTCAGCGTGCCGGCATATCTGCTCTTTTACGATCGGGGACAGCAGCGACAGCTGAACTTGCGCTAGAGCGAGCCAGGAACGGGATCCTAGTCAGTCACTCAGCCGGCGGAACACTTGATGTGATGGAGTAACCAAATCCAAATCGAAATCCTTACTCGAAAGTACTCGACCAGTGGCCATAGAGAGAACGCGCATCGTAGACTTACCTACATATATATATATATATATACAGAACCCGGATCTGTCTGACGTATACTCAGCCCAGGACAATGTATAATGGTCTCTGCATACTGCATGCATCATCCTCTTCATTTGTTATCGATGCATTTACGATTGTTTAAGAATTCCAAATTCAATAATGTGCTTTTAGCTGTCTGTATTTAGCAATATACACACATAAATCGTACGATGATTGTTTGCGCGTTATTTCCGTAGGATAGATGTTCAATAAAAATTTCGAAAATATCTTAAAAGGGTTCCTTTTTTAATAAATTATCGAAATAATCGAAGAAAAACCAATTACTCACACAATTAATAGGGTAAATGCTTCTATCTTTCAGTTTTTATTTAAATTTTATAAAATATACGTGAAAGTATAGAAAGAAATCATACGTTTCAAATCCTGATTTAAAAATTTTCTTAAAAAGCAATAATTCAAGAAGAAAAATGATTTTTGTATAAATTTATTGTGTTTTTCACAAGAGAAAATTTAGTTTTTCAGCTTCTTACAAAAATAGTTACATCATTTTGTTATTTATAAAACCCTTGCAGGATTTTATAATTTTGACCAGAAGTTTCCATCACCAGAAGAGTCGATCTAGCCATGTCCGTCTGTCCGTTTGTCCGTCCGTTCGTTGCTACGCAAACTAGTCTAGTTTTTGAGCTATCGGGCTAATACTTTTAGAATAGTCCTATTCCTATTAACGTTAGTATATATGTCGGAACGGTTGAAATCGTACCACTATATCTTACAGCTGTCATAGAAACAATAGGGACAAACTGGCATATTTTCCCTATTTGTAAAGATATCCAAATAAATTTTCATAAATGCTTTTTTTTTATGATTGCTACAATAGATTTTAAATTCCCTCAAATAAGTCGTTCTTCGTTGTTTTTAAAGATATTGGGTTAAAATTAGACATATTATTCTTTAATTTAATTATAGAAAAAAATATCAAATTGCATACAAATCGGAAAACTGTATCGTATAGCTGCCATAGGAAGGATCATGGAAAATTAGCCAATTTTAGCTTTTTTTTATAAATATATGGATTTAATGTTTAATATATAATTCTATATTTTAATTATAGCAATAAATTTGTAATTTTATTTTATTTTATTAATTTTTACTTAAATTTTTGACTTTCCGAAACTAGCTTCTTTTATTGTTTTTTTTTTTTTTGTTGTATTATTCACTCTTATCGAGTGCGCACTGTACTCCTATTGAAAGCAGAAAAATCTAGAACCCGCGTTTCGATAACCAATCATCGATAACTCCTGCTATCGGTCGAGTGTCATCACAACCGCAAAGCGTTTTGCATTTTTTTTCGTCCGCCTAAAAAAAAGGCGCAATTGGAAGCAAGTAAATAAACAGGCAACATGTCCGTCGCCGAGCTCGAACAGACGCGCGTTGGCCACGTGGATGAGGAGGAGGAAGTCCAGGAGGAGGAGGAGGAGGAGGAGCAGCAGCAGCAGCAGCAGCTAGAGGAGGAGAAGGCGCCGGAGCAAGAAAGCCAGCCGTCTCCTCCGACGAGCTCTGGCTATGTTTACAAGGACGCGGGACCGCCGCGAACACCGGTCGAGGATGCTGCGGCCGAGCTGAGCGCCAGCCTGGATGTCAGCAACTCGGATGAATCGGCGGAATCAGTGGAGCAATCGCTGGACCTAAGCAACAACACGCAAACGACGGAAACGTCAGCCGAGGGCGAGCCGCCCAGCAAGCGGGAACGACGCGACTCCAGTCCCAGTCCCAGCAACACCTCCAGCTCCTCCTCGCGCAGCGGGGCCGAGAGCAGTTCCCGCTACGATGACATCAGCGATGCGGAGGAGGGCGAGCCGGAGCCCCCGCGTCAGCAGGAGCCGCTGCCGATGGTGAAGCAGGATGCACTAAACCTGGCAGAGCAGGCACTGCTGCCGATGGTGGAGCAGGAGCCGCTGCAAATGGTGGAACAGGAGCCGCAGCACCTGGTGAAGCAGGAGGAGATGATGGAGCAGGAGCCAAGCCCTGAACAGGAATTGGAGCAAGAGCCAGAGCCAGAGCAAGAGCCAGAGCAAGAGCAGGAGCAGAAGCAGGAGCAGGAAGAACAGGAGCAAGTGGAAGAGCAAGAGCAATATCAAGAGCAGGAGGAAGGACAGTATCAGGAGCAGGAAGAAGCACAGTACCAGGAGCAGGAGGAGGAACAATACCAAGAGCAGGAGGAGGGGCAATATGCAGACCAGGAAGAGAGCCAATATACGGAGCAGGAGGAGGCGCAATATCAGGAGCAGGAAGTGGGGCAATACCAAGAGCAGGTAGAGGGGCAATATCAGGAGGAGGAGCAATACCAGGAGCTGGAGCAGGAGCAAGAGCAGCTGGAAGGACAAGAGCTGGTGGAGGGGCAGGAGCAATACCAGGACCAGGAACTCGAGGTGGGTCACGACATGGAAACGGACGATGAGCCCTCCTCGAATACGGTGATCTGTGTGCCGCCCATCCACAGCAGCTACACGGTGAATCCCGATGCGCCCACCAAGGCCATTGTCACCAAGGTGGTGACCATACCAGCGCCCCTCGGCTTCAAGGGACTCGGACAGCTGCAGGCCGCCACACATCCGGAGGTCCCGGAGACGCCCGACTCGCCGACGGATGACGGGGAGGAGCCGCCGCCCTACCTGCAGGCGGTCAAGCAGGTGCAGCAGGCCCTCCTGCCGCTCCGTTTGGCCCTCCGAGATCCCCGCCAGCGGAATATGCCGCCGCCCATTCAGCCCCCGCCGCCGCCCCTGCCCCAGCGGACAGCGCTGGGCGCCAATGTGGAGACCATTTCGAGCGACAGCAGCGAGGAGACGAGCAGCGAGGAGGAGGACGATGCCGAGGAGGAGGATGAGGAGGAGGACGACGACGATGACGATGACTGCACGCTGGAGCACGACAGCACCACCTCGGAAACAATGACCACGGTGATCAGCAGCGATCCCATGATGCAGAAGATCGACCTGAGCGACAATCCCGAGAAGATCTACTTTATAAGGCGTGACGATGGCACCGTCCACCGCGGCCAGGTGCTGCAGTCGCGCACCACGGAGAACGCGGTGACCCCCTACGAGTACTACGTCCACTACGTGGGCCTCAATCGCCGCCTGGACGGCTGGGTGGGCAGGCATAGGATATCGGACAATGCCGACGATTTGGGCGGCATTACGGTGATGCCACAGCCCCCAATGCCGCCTGATCAGCCCAGCACCAGCCGGGAGATGTTCCAGCAACAGCAGGCAGCGGCGGCGGCTGCCCAGGCCGCTGCAGTGCGGCGACCAAGGTCAGGGAACAGGGACTACTACCTGTCGCCGTGCGAGAACAACAAGTACGATTACAGCGACCGCAAGATGACGCGGTACCAGAAGCGGCGCTACGACGAGATCAACCACGTCCAGAAGAGCCATGCCGAGCTCACCGCCTCGCAGGCGGCGCTGGAGAAGGAGCACGAGTCCATCACCAAGATCAAGTACATTGACAAGCTGCAGTTTGGCAACTACGAAATCGACACCTGGTACTTCAGCCCCTTCCCGGAGGAGTTTGGCAAGGCGCGGACCCTGTACGTGTGTGAGTATTGCCTGAAGTACATGCGGTACCGCCAGAGCTATGCCTACCACCTGCACCAGTGCGAGAGAAGGAGGCCGCCGGGCAGGGAGATCTACCGCAAGGGCAACATTTCCATCTTCGAGGTGAATGGCAAGGAGGAGCCGCTGTACTGCCAGCTGCTCTGCCTGATGGCCAAGCTGTTTTTGGACCACAAGGTACTGTACTTCGACATGGACCCGTTCTTCTTTTACATCCTCTGCGAGACGGACCGCGAGGGCAGCCACATTGTGGGCTACTTTTCCAAGGAGAAGAAGTCCATGGACAACAACAATGTGGCCTGCATCCTGGTGTTGCCGCCGCATCAGCGCAAGGGCTTTGGCAAGCTGCTGATTGCCTTCAGCTACGAGCTCTCCCGCAAGGAGGGCGTCATTGGCAGCCCAGAGAAGCCCCTGTCGGATCTCGGAAGGCTCAGCTACCGCAGCTATTGGGCCTACACCCTGCTCGAGCTGATGAAGAACCGCTGCTCGCCGGAGCAGACCACCATCAAGGAGCTGAGCGAGATGAGCGGCATCACGCAGGACGACATCATCTACACGCTGCAGTCCATGAAGATGATCAAGTACTGGAAGGGCCAGAATGTGATCTGTGTGACGGCCAAGACCATCCACGATCACCTGCAGCAGCCGCAGTTCAAGCAGCCCAAGCTGACCATCGATCTCGACTTTCTGGTGTGGAAGCCGCACACTCCCTATGTCTCCCGGATAATGCAGGGCGTGACCATGTAGTATCCGGCGCGGGACACCGTCCCGCAGGTTTCTTCCGAAGTTATAGTGATCGAGTAATCGCCATCAAGTACTCCTACTCCACCTTTTTTTTTTCGTAGCTTATAAGCTTTAGGCCACCAAAATGTATCTCTACTCGGAGAGGAAACCTTCAGAGATTCTAGAGCAATAGTTGATATATATATTCAATATCCTATAATTATCTATGGACGCTTTGAAGCGTATTTGTTGTACGCTTGCCTAGTCACTATTGTTCTTCAAATGTTCTGCAAGGTGTGGGCACTTTTTATATCAAGTCATAAAACTACCTTAAACAAACCTGCAAAAACCTTAAGAAATTATATTATATATTTAACTGGAAGATTTCCTATGATTGTGTAGCTCGGAAGTTTCCGCATATTTTGTAAATTATAAGTTGTTCGTTACATTAACGTTGTCAAATGCAAGTTAGCTGCAAGATAAATATCGCGTAACCCCAATATCTCTTAATAAACAAGTGTTTAGCCCTGCAAATATTCTCTAATTATATAAATACAAATTTTTGTGTGTGTCTAATGTTAATAAAATTAAGTACATCTTTGCTGTCTAAGAAATATCAGCTTTTTTGTTTTTTTTTTTTGAGAATTGTAATTTTAAGACTTAAAAAGTAAATTGATAAAGCTTAAGATTAAACAAACATATATATTTTGCACAAAGTCAAATATTCAGCAACTATTGTATTGTAAATATAATAAAGACGTAATGATTGTAAGTTATTTGGTATTTTAGTAAAAAAAAATCTGGGAGGGACGGGAATTGTAAATGATCTGTAAATGGTTGGGAATTTTAGCAAGGTAAATTGTTGAAAATTGCAAATATGAAGCAGGAATTGGCTTGTATTTAACTGCCCTTTTTTATTTATTTTTATTAAATAGATTTCTTAAATTTATAAACCGTAAAGTTATAGGGAATAATACAAAAATATTGAAAGAACAATTGTTGAATATTTCTTATATAAAGATGGAATTGGCTTGAATTTAACCTTGTCCTTTTAAATTACATTTTTAAACAGATTTATTAAATTTATAAACAGTAAAATGAAGGGAAAAATACAAAATTTTTGAAAAACATATTTTTGAAATTTTAGTAGAGAAAATCGTTGAAAATGTATAATATTAAGAAGAAATTGGCTTGTATTTGATACTATTTTTAAATTTCTTTTAAATAAATTGATTTATTAACTTAATAAACATTTAAAAGTAGGGAATAATTAATAAGTCATGTTAAAAAATATTTTTTTTCGCTCTACGATGTTGACAATAGGAAAGCTTCAACTATCGCTTAACCTCTCCTCGCTAGCTTGCCACCTCTAGGCCCTAGCCTGTTATCGATAACACCCGCATCGATAGAACTGCATTCTGCCGGGCTGCTGCTGCACTTTCCGTCCCCTTTACGCCTAATCGCTGTTGTTGTTGCCCTTCCAGGATACTGGACACAGGAGACAGGATCTAGGATATAGACACGGGCTAGAAAATGGGCCTGCTGTCGGATCCGTCGATATCGACGCAGAGCAAGCTGGTGGACGGCCTGGCACGTCATGTCCGCAAGGTGTGCTGCGTCTTATATTTGGCGGGTGTGGCTTGGTTCATCTGCCTGGCCCTCCCAGAGTTCAACCATGGCACGTATCTCTCGGAGAATGCCCTATCGCCGGGCCTCGTTTACCCGGAAATTCGCGTCGATGCCAATCGCCTGGCCATCCAGCTGCTGGAGGAGCTGCAGCGCGAGCGCAAGGATCATCTGTCCACGACACCGCATGCCTGGATTGCGGCCAAGATGAACGAGTTTGGGCTGGAGACGCACACGCACAACTACACGCTGCGCTATCCCTTTGGCGGCGGCAAGGAGTATCATGGCAAGAACATCTACGGCATCCTGCGTGCTCCGCGCATCGCCTCCACGGAGGGCATTGTTTTCACGGCTCCCTATCGCGCCGCCAGCTCCGTGCACACGGACATCTCGCCCAGCGTCCCGCTACTGCTGGCTTTTGCCGATTTTGCTAGGCGGAAGAACTACTGGGCCAAGGATTTGATCTTTCTGGTAACCGAGCAGGAGCAGCTGGGCATGCAGGCCTGGCTGGAGGCATATCATGATGGGGATCAGGTCGTGGACGAGGCCAAGGCGTATCTGCGGCCCGGCAACCTGCCGGCTCGCGCGGGTTCCCTCCAGGCGGCGCTCAATATTGAAGTGCAGGATCTGGAAATTGGTGAGTTTCGTGTGGATTCTTAAAAGCAAGCTAATTAAGACCCTAATCCCTCAAATTACAGACTACGTGGACGTGCGCATTGAGGGCCTGAATGGCAAGCTGCCCAACCTGGACATGTTCAATCTGGTGCAGCGCATCATGGCGAGGGAGGGCATTGCCTCGGGCTACAAGCAAACCCCCCGCAAGAAGCGCCGCCACAGCAAGTCCCTCTTCGAGACGAATCTGCGCCAGATGCTCTCCATGCTGGCCACCCAGTCGTCGGGCGTGCCCAATGGCAATCATGGGCTCTTCCATCGCTATCGCATCGATGCCCTGACCATTGCCGCCCATCGGAGGGCCACCCATGCCACTCTCAAGGGTTCACCGGGTTCGGCAGCGGTGCCGCTGCTAAAGGCCATCGAGGGCATTGCCAGGAGCCTAAACAATCTCCTGGAACGCTTCCATCAGAGCTTCTTCTTCTATGTGATTGTGAACAATGATCGGTACATCTCCATCGGGGACTATATGCCGGCCTTGGTGGCCCTGGTGGCCTGTGCCTTCCTCAAGGCTTACCTGACGTGGTCCACGCTGCCGCCGGTGGAGGGAAACGAAGCAGAAACGGAAGCGGAAAGGGAACTGGAACCGGACACTGAAACTGAAACTGAGATTGAGGAAAGGGAAGAACCCGATGTTGAGCCGGACAAGTTCGATCTGCCTTATGGCTCGGTGCTTATCTACCTCACCGCCACCCTGCTGATTGGCTTCCTGTGCAACGTGCTGCCCCTGCAGCAGTATTTCCTGGAGATTCCCATGGGCGCCGCCCCGCTGACCACCTCCGTGCTGAGTTTCCTCTCCCTCATTGGCTTTATTCTGCCCTTCGTGGTGGTTTTGCCTCCTGGAGGCCTGGAGCTGCTGCACGTGGGTTTTCTGCTTATCTACGGCTGCTCCCTGATCGTCATTGGGCTGCTGAACTTTGCCCTTGGCTTCTTTGTGGCCGTGCTTACTGTGCCGCTGGTGATTGCGTTGGAGACCAAGGAGGAGAACAGCGATAGTACGTCGAGGAACTCGATTAGGCTAATCACCCTGATACTCAACCCCATGATGATTGTGTATGTGATTGTGCTGGCCATGACCTTCTACCAGTTTCCGGAGCTGCCGCTGCAGAAGATCATGCTGAGAGCGGCCACAGCGGCAATGGATGCCTCGGCCTATGGGCTCATAGACTCTGTAGTAAGTTCTTAGCTTCCTATCTTAATTCAAACAAAGTTTAAATCTTTAATTCCCTTTCCAGTTATATGGCAACTTCCTGTACTTCGTTATATCCACCGTCCTTCTGCCGCTGTGGATCATCTGCTGGACTCTGGCTCTGTCCAAGCGTCGGGACTATGCCGATTATCTGGACTTTGATGAGTCGCCCACCACCTCGCCACACCCCCAGGCGCCGCCCCAGACAAAGGTGAAAACTAGCTAGGCTGGGAGAAGGCCTTACGCCTTTGAATGTCTACATATATCAACTGGAAATTGATCCTAAGATTAAGTGTGATAAAACCCCAAAACAAAACAACCGAAATTCCATAAAGAAAATGTTAATGCATTTGATTAAATGTCTGAATAAATGAAATCTATTTATTAGTTGGACGTATCTGTTCAAGTTCTTCGTGCATATTTGTCAGCAAGGAGCTGCAGTCGGAGCACGTGCCTCGTCCCTTGAATAAGTGGAAAACTTTTCGACTATGACACGCAACTTAATTTAAACTTTGCACTGCCACTGCTACTGCCGCCCGTCGACGTTGGCAATTAGTTATGAGCCTGGATTTGGCTCAATCACGGACGGATGCATGATGGGGGGAGGCTGGAAGGAAGGTACTTTGGAGGTGGATAGGTGGATAGGTGGATAGGTGGATAGCTGGTGGCTGGAAGCTGGTTGCTGGTTGCTGGTGGCTGTGCACTTGCCTCGCCATGTTTACCGGCGCCATTCAATCTGCAACTTAACAAGAAAACTTTCCTCACACACCGATTCGAAGGGGAGACAAAGTTGCTCGGAACAGTGGGATTTATTAAGGGTTGGATTTGTATTAAATGTTTTTTATAATAATTATATAATTAAAATATTAATAAAAATTAAAAGAATTTAAGTTTCTTAAGGTATGTTTTTTATAATAATTTATAATTATTATATTAATACAATTGAAAAGAAAGCCACTTTGCTGAGGCTGGAATTTTACCAAAAATAGTCACGAAATAAGAGAGGAAGCTTTATATTTTTTTTAACCATTTTAAGATGTTTTCAAGGCCGTGAAGGAGGCATTCTCTACTTTCCAAAGTACATCCTTAATATTTCTGTATGTCCTTTGCAAGATTTTACAAATTAGAATGCAAAAAAAAGGTATTTCTTTAAAAAACAGCAAAATCTTGCTTTCAAGTCAGTGAAAAAACCCACAACAGTAGTCGGAAAAGGACCTGTTCCTTCAGTTCCGTCTGCTCCTATCTCCTGGGACCAGCAAAAAGCATATGTAAAATTTTAGGGGGCGGGAAAAAACAGGAAACTAAGAGATCAGGGGGCGTGGCCATAAAAAAGAGAAGTCACTGAAAAAGTGAGGTTGAAGAGGTCCCTAGAACAACGCACTTTAAGTTCTTGGCTAGGAAATTCAAACAATAAATTAACAAAAATTCCCAGGAACTTACTTTATAAATTTCCAATAAAAAAATATCGAAAAGTTGGCGAAAAAGAGCCAATTTTGCCATCTAGACAGCCTTGACTCCGAACTGTCAAATCCAATCGCCAGCTCCCCAAGCCGAGTCGTGTTCATATTCATTCTGAATCCAGAAACGTAACGGAAAACAGCTAAAATAAGTTAAATAACTTTGCAAACATTTTATACGAAATACAACTTCCCAAAATTTTATCTAAGAATTTTTTCCAACGAATATTTCAATAAGTAAAAAGTGCGTGTTTTTCAGTTTTACTCCAAAAGTTTTTCCGCTTACAATAATTCCCAAATTTTATCCCCAAAACAGATGGGCGACTGTTTTTGTGTGCAGCCCAAGGCATCAAGGAAAAGATGTAGTTGCCAGATGGAACCCAGCGCTGAAGAATTGCCAAAAGATCAGGAATCTCAGGAATCTCAGGAATCTCAGGAATCTCAGGAATCTCAGGAGTCGCAGGGCGGAAAACCCAAGCGAAAGCGAAAGCCAATTGATTTTGATATAAAGATGCTGGAAGGTCTTACCGGAAAGGAGATAAAAAAGATAAAGGCCGAGATCAAGCGCATGCAGAATGCCAAGACCCTCAAGAAGAGGAAGTCCCTTGCCTTAAAGAGGTCGAGGAAGCTAAAGGCCAAGCAGTCTAAGTCAAGAACCGCTGCCAAAAAGAGCCAGACCAAGGCAACGGTTTCAGTTGCCAAGCGGGCTCCCTTGCGCCGTCCAAGTGGCAAGTTATTCTCGAAGACGCCGATCCAGCAGCAATCCAGCTGGTTCTCCCGTTGGTTTGGGCGTAGCCGACCCACCCCGCCGCCGCCACCGCCGCCGGCGCAGGAGATTGACGAACCCATGGAAGTCGAAGACGAAGATGTCCAGATGCAGGAGGAGGAGGAGGAGGAAGAGTAGGAGGATGACCTCGACGAAACCTCCAAAAAGTCTCGGCGCCTCAAGAACCTTAAAATTTAACGTGTTGTTGTAGTAAAATGTTTCAGGGAAAAGCACATAATAAGTCATATTTACAAATAATGACCAAAAATTTACATTAAAAATATAGTTAAACGTTTTCTAAAAAGTCAAATTCAATTTTGTTTTCATTTCTCCTTGAAATTAGGTCAGGTAGATTCCTTAGCTTCAAAGAAATAGTATTCTAAGGCCTACATTATGGGGATTATGGGATCCACAAATTGATAATCCGCGTACTCAAATTCGTACTATTCTCATTTTGAGTACGGATTTTATAAAAATTCTTAGATTAATCTTTTGTTTCCTTTCTTAGAGACCAAAAAACTTTATATAATAGTATTCTTAGAAATAGTATTCTAAGGCCTACACAGAGAGAATTATGGGATCCGCAAATTGAGAATCCGCGTACTCAAATTCGTACTATTCTCATTTTGGATACGGATTTTTTAAAAATTCTTAGTTTAAGTTTTTTTTCCTTACTTTGAGAGCAAAAACCGTAATACAATAGTAATCTTTGAAATAGTATTCTAAGGCCTACACAGAGAGAATTATGGGATCCGCAAATTGAGAATCCACGTACTCAAATTCGTACCATTCTCATTTTGAGTACGGATTTTTTAAAAATTCTTGATTAAGTTTTTTTTCCTTACTTTGAGTACAACTATTCTTGAAATAGTTTTATCCTTTATTACTCTTCAAAGTTATGGAAACAAGACTAAATTTAGACGTTCAATATCAAGATGTCCTGACTATGGTTAGAAAGGTCTCTTCAAATCCATCTTAAAATCTGTTTTAATACCAGAAAGTCTTGGTATATATTCTTTGGTTAGGATTATGCAAACTTTATTTAAATATTATTCAATTCTCATTACTTATGTTCAAGGGTTAACCAGCATCTCCTCCTCTGCTGATGCATCACCTGGTGGACTCGCTTCGACTTCGTCAAACTCCGTCCTCATGGCCTCCAGCTGGACGTACATGTAATCCTCGCTGTACTCCACCTCCATGTCTCGCACCAGCCCTGAATGACGCTGCAGCTGGCTTTGGACGACCAGCTCCCGATTGATCTCCGTGGCCTGCTCGACCAGCCCGTCGGCCAGCTCGTCCGTCTTCCGATAGTCGTCCATCAGTTGCTTTGTCTGCTCCAAGGCCACAGCTAGCTCCACGGCCAGCGGGTAGCGTGGCGAGGGAGGCGGTGCCGGCGGCGCCTGATCCTGGATGCCACGTGGTGTCCGTTGATTATCCTCCGACTTGCGGAGCCTGCGCCATAAGCGGCCCAGAGTGCCACCCGGTTTTGGCTTTGCGGCTTCAGTCTGGCTAAACGAAGGCTCCTCTTTGGTTGGCTCCCAAGATTTCTGGAGATCTGTCACGTCCTCCACGCTGCTCATTTGGAGGCGACGGCCATGCTCAACCAGGTTGGTCAGGGCGCGATCCAGGATAAGGCGAGGATCTCCACTCATTGTGTACAATTTTGGAATAAAATAAATGTGTATAAAATGTGGCAGCTTTGAGCTGCAAAGTTAAGGCTTGAATTAAGTATCAGAATTATCCAACAGGTGAAGGCCTTTCCAAAGGCTCCTAAAGATCCCAAAACTATAAAAACTTCTTTAGATTTTCAGATAAATGTTAAAATTTGAATATATTCCAATTTCCCATTTTTCTGCCTTGTGTTCCACTGTACCCTGTTATCCTTCTACTCTTTGCAGCTGCAGAAACTGCAGGATAAACGGACTGGGTGGATATGCGGGAAGTCGGCCAAAAATTGGCAAGTTGATGTCACATAATTGCCCCTCGAGCGCTCATCTTAATTATTGTGCTTGCTGACTTCCTGTTGCCCGACTTAATTCCCCGTTAAAGCCAACACACACATACCCTGCGGTGTCCCGCAGGACCTCGTCGTCGTCGTCGTTGCCGCCACTGCCCCTGGATTACTCCTTGCTGCTGCTGCTGCTGCCACTACTGCGTGTGGCATGGAAATAATTAAAATTGTTCGAGGTGTTGCACTCCGAGCGATGGATGGCAAGAAGGCGGATATATGTACATATATATTTACATGACAGCAAACAGGACTGGCTGCTGCATCCCCGCCAGGAGACTTGTCAAAGGACAAAGGCAGCAAACTTAAATATTAAAATATTACAATGGAAAAAGATACTGTAATAGCTGTGGCTTTGGCTTTAATTATTAATCTCTTGTTTTAAATAAAAGCTAATCTCTCCTTAGAACATTCTGCTAAATTGATCCCGATCTAAAATTGAACGCAAAAACTAGCCTTGACCTTTTTCGAACCGAAAAACCTTTTCGCTTCGGGTTACTGGTGTCTTTTAATGAAAAGTGAAAAGCGGAATAGGGGAATACCCAAAGAGAGCTTTCAATTTGCTGTTCGCCCATTGTTATGCCTTTGTTTGCTTTGGATTCTGTTTTAGTTTCTTTTTTTCTGGGCTTTACTTTCGAAGAGAATTGAAACTTTGACAGTTATTTGTGTGTGTTTTGTCCGCCCTGTCGAAACAATGCAAAACGGCGAATCCACACACACAGCGCACACACACCCGGCACGCACACACATCGCAGCGAGTCACGTTGCACTCCATTTTTGGGAAAGCAAAAAATTGCTCAGGTAAAATGGAAAACAAACGCATAGAAAGGGGGGGGGGGGGTTAAAACAAACATTCGAAAAAGTAATGCACTGAGAAAATCGAATGGTAAGGTCTCGGATATTAAAAAAAAAAACAAGAAAGAAAGCTATCTTCGGTAAACCGAAGTTTGTATACCCTTGCAGTCAGCAATTGGATCATTGAAATTCGATCCATTTTGGTAATGTTAAAAGAAAAATGTCAAATTATGTAAATTTTGTAAATTTTACATTTTACATGTAGAGTTTTACATTTTCATATAAATCGACCGATCCCTTCTATGGCAGCTATATGATATAGTTGTCCGATCTTAATGAAATTAAAACCGTAATTCTAAAACTATAAAAAACGACTATATCTCGAAATTTATAGAAATTCGTTGAAAAACAGAGAAGTTAAAATTTTTTTTTACATTAATTTCCCCATCATTTCTATGGCAGCTATAAGATATAGTGGTCCGATTTCGGCCGTTCCGACATATATACTGCGTGCTAATGAAATAAGACTATGCTGAAAATTTCAGCCCGATAGCTCAAAAACTGAGAGACTAGTTCGCGTAGAAACCGACAGTCTGTCCGACAGACGGACAGACGGACAGACGGACAGACGGACAGACAGACGGACATGGCTAGATCGACTCGGCTGGTGATGCTGATCAAGAATATATATACTTTATGGGGTCGAAGATGCCTCCTTCACTGCGTTGCAAACATCATGACAAAATTATTATACCCTCTGCAAGGGTATAAAAACTTAACAATAGCAATTCAATATTCCTCAAACATACTTAGAGATTTCTATGGGTTGAGATTTATTTCCTAAACAAACGTTGGGAAAAAATAAACTCAGAAAGTTAGAATATTCAGTAAAAACTACTTTCGAGGTACCCTAAAATTCCCAAGTCAATATTCCTCAACCATACTGTTTATTTACAGATTTTTATGGGCTAAGATTTATTTCCTAAACAAATGTTGGGAAAAAATAAACTCAGAAAGTTAGAATATTCAGTAAAAACAACTTTCGAGGTACCCTAAAATTCCCAAGTCAATATTCCCCAACCATACTATTTATTTACAGATTTCTATGGGCTTGGATTTATTTTCTAAACAAACTTTGGGAAAAAAAATCTAAGAATTTTCGGATATTCAAGAAGAAAAAGCTTTCGAGGTGCCCTAAAATTCCCAAGTTAATAATTATGGGCTACAATTTATTTCCTTGTTTGGGGTTTTCCTCGAAACTTTAAAACAACTTTGCTTAATAAAAAAAAATAGACAATAAAAAAGAAATCAAATACAAACATAAAAAAATATTATAAAGTAAAGCAGAAAATACCCCGATTTTTTTCCGGTGCCGCCGCTGACAAAACAAAGGACTCCGCGGGAGTGCAAAGTGAACAAATAACGAAATAATATTGCATTCGAATAAAAATGCCGTCAAAACTGCCAATTTCTCTCAATTTGTAAAGTTTGTTGAATCCAGAGTATTGCCAGTATTTTTTTTGCCGCTGATATCTGTGTGTGTGCAGATTTCCGTTACGTGGAAAGTTTCAGCTAGTTGGAGGGGATTTTTTTTTTTTTTTGGGGCTGTTGCTACTCCTGCCTTCTTAAAATTTCATTTGAGTTTACTTTCTCAATACTTTGACGCTGTTCTTAATCAAAGTTTGCACAGCGACAATAAAACTCACGATTTTATTTACAAACAATCAGAGCCTACGACAGTACCTCCTGCCCCTGCTCCTATAGGGTTCCGATTCCTCTTTTGCAGAATTGGAAACAAAGCAAAGACAAAGAGAAACCGGAGAAAAGGACGACAACGAGGGCCGTTAGATGAATGACAAACGAGGCTCGAGTAGGCAAACTAGAAATGAGTGGAGTGCATGAGGGAATTTGCCAAATTGAGCGAGAAGGGCCTGGGTTACAGTAGATGGGATTTACAGTGGGGACTGCATGTAATGGACTTTGATTTTCTTTTAAGAAATTGATAAATTAAATTCTTCAAACAGTTTAAGGGTGCCTCGGGTATGCTCAATCTTAAAGTAGAAAATGATTCAAAATCATGTTTAATATTAAAATCAACAAACTAACTATTAAAATGAATGTTTACTTAAAGACACTCTTTTAAAAGATTTTAAATCCATAAACAGCCTTTGCTGTGTTATTACCGTTAAAGATTGTACTTATCGAGGTTTGTCTGTACTTCTGTCTGTGCTTGGGTGTGAGTGGAAGTGGGGGAGTGAGTAAGAAAGGAGAAGGAGTGGTTGAGGGAGGGGAAGAGCGAGTACAAAGCAACAGCTACCCGCATGATGTTTTTTTATTGCGGGCAACTCTCGACGTGCTCCACACACACACACACTCAGAGAGGGAGAGGAGCAGAAAGAGAGAGCCAGGCACATATGGAGACTTGGCTAGTGTCTTTTCTTAGTCCTTAAATTTAGGTGGAATTCAATTCCTTTTCCCTTTGTCCCCTGTTGAGCAGTTGTTTAGCACATTAAGCCACTAAAACAACTAGCTGTGGGAGAGCCCAAGGAGAAGAGCAGAGAAAGAAGGCGAGAAAGGAGGCGATAAAACAGGAGAGAGGAGGCGGCGGTGAAGTGCCGTTACACATCGCTCTTCTGCTCCGAGTTGTCAGCTGTTTTACGGCCAAGTTATGACGTGCCTCAGTCACGGGCTTAAGTATGTACCAAAAAAAGAAACACGAAAACAAAAAAAATAAGATAACAAATAAAATAAAATGAAAACAAGATATAAAACCTTAACTACAAAAACGGCGTCTTGAATACCCTGCAGAACCCCTGTAGGGTTCTCTATAAAAAAATATATACAACAAAATCATTAAAAAATCTTCTTAACAATGCTTAAACCTAAGATATTTTACATAAATATAACATTTACTTTTTAGGTATTTCCTTACCAGACACAAAACAAAAGCTATAAATTTCAAACTCTTTAAAAAATACGCTTTCTTATACGATTTATATATTTAAAAATATATTTTTAAGCCAGTTAATAGGAGAAAACTTATATTATAAAAGAAATAACCCTAATATAAGTCCGATTGATCTGAAATTTTATATACGGTTGGAAATAAAATCCATATTTTATTAATAATTCCCAAAAAATGTAAAGAAAATCCCGTAAGCAATATACCCTTCCAAGCTCTGCCAGTAATAACTGTAATAAAAACTTTATTTCCTTCCTTTCTTCCCTATTTCCACCGAGTAGAGGAATATACCCTTTGTGAGGGCATATGCAAGGAAAAGCAAAGAAAAGAGCATCATGTTGGCCCTGGCCAAAAGGTAGGAAAAGCCGGGGAAAAGGAAAACTTTTATGCGCCGCTGTCGCTGGCGAACACAACTTTTGCCTTTTATGTCCTTGTCCTGTGTCGTCGTCGTTGTCGTGTCGTCTCCTATCAGTGGGTACATGTATATGAATATATATACATACATATCCATATATATATCCCTATCTGTACCCAGTGTGTGTGTGTGTGTGTGTGTGTGCTTATGGCGTTTTGTGTGACATTTATTGTCATTTAACTGTGACAAAGTTTAGGGATAAGCATACACGGAGCCATCTGCAAGGCATCACGGGCATCGAGGAGAGGCGCCAGTGCCAGGGCTAAGGGAAAGTACGGAGAACTCAAAATTCAATCGACATCGGGAATCCAGTAACTCGCTTACAGGTATTAAAGTCTTATTGGGAGATGTTCCGATGTATAAACCTGCTTCCCTCTTACAGAGCTCTAGGGATTCCTGAACTGAAAGGGTATTCCAAAAGAAAGAGAGCTAGAGCTACATGATCAGGATATTTATAAATAGGTTTAAAACAGTGTTGCCCACACAAATACAATGACATGTGACTTGCATTTGTGTGCGTAAGAGAAAAACGAAGTTGGCTTCGCGCGAGACGTTGCGGTTGCCAGAGCAGTGCAAAGCATTAAATTTTAATTACTTGGGCTTGGGCATCACTGGTTTAAAAACATATTAATCTCAAGACCCATAAATATGATTTAATTTTCTAAATCTTCTTAGTAAAACTCTTGGTAAAAAAAAACCTGACAGTCACCTGATAAAGCTTGTCACTTTATTTATGGAGGCCATGTTTGACTTGAGATCCCGTCGCTTCTTTTATTTGCTTTATTGATGAGTCATCAGCAAAAAAGGAGCCGGACGGCAACGCACTTGGTATGCCGGCCGGGTTATGGCCGGATTTTATGAGCCAAGTGGGGAAACGTTTTCGATTTACACCAGAAGAAGCAGACGAAGGGCCAGAAGGCCGGAACAAGGATGTGTTGAAGGACATAAACGGTAGGATGGGGGAAAATTGATTGATAATTGATAGCGTAACAAGACACATGACCAGGGAGAAATACTTAAGAGGTTTACAAAGGTATTTCTTAAGTCAGAAATTTAATTTCTTACTTTTCTTATAATAGGAAAATAGCATACTTTTCATAGCATTTTCCCTGAAATATTTAGTTTTTAGTTGCTTTGAATTATCCGGAAATTGATGGATTTGGAGCACTCACTCTGGCCTGTGTTACATGTGCCCGGTTAACTGGCACTGGCCAGCTTTGCGGTGAATCAAGGCCTGTCGATGTGGAAATGGTCAGAGTTCCTGATATCCCTGGACCACCGAGAGAAAATGCCTGTCTTCGGCCTCGTTGCCCATTGATTTCGGCCAGGGGGGAGGGGCAGCTGTCCTGATTTCTGGTTCGCTCTCCGGCAATTTATGTTGGCAGAGTCCTGCCAGATGTTTGGTCGCATATGCAGATTAAGTTGGAAGCAGATCATGTTCGGGAGGAGAAGGAGTTGAAGCTGGACCGAAACCAGGACCACAAAACCAGTTGGAGATGGAGACAGAGACGGAGACGGAAGTGGGGCAAACTAAACTGTTGTTGGCTTGTTAGGCAGATGGCAGACATATCCCGGCCGGATGTGCGCCAAGGATATGCTTACAAGGCAAACAAATTTACCCATAATGCTGTCAGATGCATATCGGACCCACTCCCGCCTTCCCCTCAAATCCGTTGCGATGGCATCCATTATTTGTATACTCTACTCTCGGTAGCTAAATGGCAGGCACTCTCCACTGTCCCATACCGGATGCAGATCCTGGGTCCAGCTCCGGACGAAGGGATTGCAGGAAAGGGTATGTTATTTTGCCGCAGCAAGGATACTGCAACTTGCAACTTGGGCCTAAGCTGGGCTCCGGCTGCTGAGCTGCTGGCTTTCTTGTTAGCCTGAAAAATTTGTTGATTTTCCTGCTGCTGCTGCTACGGCTAAGACAGGACAGCGAGGAAAGCGAGGACACCGGACCGGCTATGGCTGCAGCTTCAGTTCCGAGCTGCTGCTGCAGCACTGAGAATAAAAAAGGGCAGGAATATATTAAATAGATTAGGAAATGTTCGAAATTAAATAAAATATATGAAAAAAATGATTAATACTTAAACAAGAAAATAAGCAAAGACAACACGGCGTATACGTGATTTTTCTTGCATATGATGGCGCCAAAAAATTTAGTTTTGTCTGTTTAGGCGACGACAAAGCACCTAGTATTTCTCTCCATTCAAATTCCTTATTTCTAAGAGGGAAATACTTCGGCATCAGGCTCTGGCGACTACCACGCCACTTCCCTACAAACATATTGGTCCTTCGAGCCGAATGTTTATCTGTTTAGGCGACGACAAAGCACCCGGTATTTCTCTCAAATTAAATTTCTTATTTCTAAGAGGGAAATACTTCGGTACCAGGCTCTTGCGACTATCACTCCACTTTCCTACACACATTTTGGTCCTTCGAGCCGGATGTACCAGCGACATATTTTCTTCAGCCATAATTAGTTTTTTTTCTTATATAATAACTTTACTTACCCCTGTTACGCTGAGTGCATCTCCTTTTGGCTGTTGCAATTTTTGAAATATTCACAAAGCAAAGAGGAGAGATGTCCTGGGCGAGTGGGAAATTGGTTGCCCGCTGGGATCCGTATCCTGTTGGCTGCTTTCGCTATTGTTGTTGGTGTTGCAGCTCCTGGCGGCCGGGTTGCTCCTTGTTGTTGCGGTGATAGTGCCGACCAGATGGCCACCCTCGGTCTCCGTCGCCGTCTCCCTCCCCATTTCCCCAATCCCCGCCAGCAGCAGCACCAGCAGCACGTTCTCGTGTCCTTTGGGGCAGAGAGACTTCTTGTGAATCTTTGCCGCTGGCTGGTGCTTCTTTCACGGCTTGCAGCTTTTTTCGGTCCTGGCAGATGAATGATGCTGCTGCTAAGGCTCCTCTGGTTCCGGTTTTGCGGAGATGGAGACCCGGATGAGACCCGGAGTGGGGCCATCATTTGTGTATTTGCAGACAAATTGGATTTCAACTGCGGCCTGCTCTCTCGCCAGCCGGTTTGCTCAATTAACTTTGTTGCCCAGACCCAAACAGGCCATTTCTCAGACTTCCCGTTCTCTTTTCTCCGCTCTCCTTTCTCCTTTCTCCGGCTCTGTCTCTGTCTTATGGCCAGTGTCCGTCTCTTTCTCAGCGCTCCCGTTGTCTGTTTGTTGTGACTTCTTGCAGCAGCTGCTGCTGTTGCTGCTGTTTCTTTCGTTCTTTCGTTCTTTATGTCCTGTGGCCACCAGTATCCTTTAGCCAGCGTGTTGTAAGTTTTCCCACACATACACACACTCACACACATCCACTTCCGAGTCGAAGTCGGTGTCGGAATCGGAATCGGATCCGGAATCGGAATCGCAATCGGAGTGCATGCTTGATAAATGGCCTGTGATTATGCCACGCCCCCGGGAAGTGGACGAGGCCAGCTCTTGGCAGGATTAGTGATGTAAGCCGCAAGTGCACATCGATTAGCATCGCCCGAAATGGCAGGGCGAATAAATCGAAGCGAGACAAAGATCGATGGTTATTTATCGATGGTTATTTATCGATTGTTTCGCTTTCGGTTTCGAGAGCTTTTGGGCTTTGCTCTGGCTTAAAGTATTTGAAATGGGGTTTAAGGTGTGAAAAAACTAGGTTTGATAATATTTACACATTTATTATTATAACTTAATTATATAATTAATAATATAATATAAATGTATTCATTTTCTAATCTTTAATAACCTCTTAACTAAAGGTTACTTTGCCACAAAAATATTTTATAAATCTAACTAAATCACAAACAATATGCTTTCTTTGATTATTTGTCAAAGCTAACACCATGCATTTCGGATTTAATTTCAAATATGAACGAGCATCGATGGCAAAATCATATTTAAATAATTAAATTCTCTGATTTTGTGTGGGGTTTGTTTGCCTAACCAAGCCTGCATCGGGGCTAAATGAACAGTTTTCCATATAAATTTATTTATCCGAGAAGCGTGAAATAGACAGACTGCCCCGAGCGTTAAATGTTTGAATAAACAACCGCAAAAATAAATGAAGGGAGAAAGAGCAAAAAGTACAAAGCCGAATGTAGATGAAAAAGGGAGCATATATTTACACGTATATATATTTTTATATAGATATATAATAAAGGGGCATATATTAGGAAATATAAATAAATAATGGAGAAAGAATATATTTAGAAATATAAATAAGTAATAATGGGAGCATATATATGTATATAGAAATATAAATAAATAATAAAGAATATATTTAGAGACGTTGCGGTTGCCAGAGCAGTGCAAAGCATTATAATTTAATGATTTAGATACATAAATAAATAACAATGGGTTTAGATTTAGATACATAAATAAATAACAATGGGAGAATATATTTAGAAATATAAATAAAAAATAAAATAAGAAAATACATTAATCCAAGAAGAAATAAAATTAAGAAAATATATAGAAATAAGTCAAATAATGTTGATTTTTAAATAATAAATTTCATAAGTGAAAGAGATTTTCTATAATAAATATAAATAAACAAATTCAACTCTTTACATTTGCTTTTTAAATTATAATTAATACTTTAGGTATCTATCAACAATAAGGATAATAGAAAATATTTAATAAAACTGCAGGACAACTAGAAATAGGGCTAATGAACCAATTTAATGGGATTATAGAGCTGTGTGCTGCTAACAGGTCGAAAAATGATTGTGTGAGTTGGTGTTTTTCGGATAGTGAAGCGATGACAGCAACGCCATAATGATTTCCGTTTTCACACCTCGTCGCGACACACCAAGGATGTCAAATGAAAAACTGCAAGGACGCGGGGCGGTGGGGTGACTGGGTTGCCCAGCGGAAACGGTAACCGAAGCGTGGGAGAAGCGAAAAGGAGAAGCGGAAGTGCAGCATTTGCACATTTCCGGCGCTGCTCACTCAGCCCGTGCATAATCGATTAACTGGCGCGCATAAACATGACCGCAAATGTGCAAATGCAGGAGCCGCCGCTTTCACAGGATAAAGTGGAAAAATAGGGGGGGCAAAGGGAGGCGGGGCGAAGAGGTAGCTGACGGGCTCCGTCGACATGCATAAATGCAAATGCCATGGCAATACATATGCAAATTACTTTTCACACACTCCGCTTCACAGAAAAATGCACCGCAATCCGGACGGATGCGAGTCCGGATACGGGTAGCAGTAGCATGCCACGGACTCGGAGGGGGAGTGGTGGTGGGCGGGGCAGGTTATATAGTCTGCCACTAATTTTGTGTTTTCTCTGCGGGCTGGCAGCCACTAAACTAATTGCAAAGCGAGACTTTGCCTATGCAGGGTTTCCATCTGAATTTCCCAGGGAAATTGCTGGGAAATCTGTGCTGTGATGCTGATACGGCTAATTTGGGACTCAGATCGAAGTGCACGGTGAATAATTAAAGGTCCTAGAAGAGCAGGCAGGACTCTCATGGGAGTGGAATGTATTTTGATATTAAAATGGGGTTTTAATAACAAAAAGGGGTTTGAAAATAAGGTTTTAATCCTCAAATAAATAAGGAAAATAATTGGAATTTATTTTTAATATATTTGTTTAAGAGTTAATAATTATCACAATTAAAAACGAGACTTTAAAATAGTCATAGAGTATAAATAAATATTAAATACTTTGAAGAATTCATGAAAATAAAGTACTTCAATTAATTATATTATTATAAATATTTAAAAAATATATTTATGTTAAATAGAGAAAAGCTGCAACCTAAAATAAAATAATATAACAGGAGTAAAAGCTGGAAAATATTAAAAGAAATTAATGAGAGCCTTGCCCTCATAATAAAATTAAAAATACATACAAGAGAAAATGCTGGAAAATATTTAAAGCACTTAATAACCTTAACTTTTAAGAACCTAATAATAAAACTACAAAAATATATAATTAAATATTATAAAAGAGTAAAATCTGGAAAGTATTTAAAGAATTTAGTAGAAACCTATATGACCTTTAAGAATTATTATTCCTTTATTTAAAATCTTCATAAAATCTCAAAGCACCTAAATTAATTCAGCAAACAATTCCCAAATGAAGCTCAAAAATAGTTTATAATATTTCTAACAATATTTCGTAATTAAATAAAGCAAAAGCAATTAGCAAAACCAACAGAATATTGCCCACAATTGAGGCCCAAAAACACAAAACAATAACTGAAATAATTACAATAAATAAATGAAACAAACCCCAATTAATGTAGACCCAAAAAGTAATATCCTTTCAATATATTCCTGAAAAGCTGTAAAATCAAACTGGCTAAATAATTAACCACATAAATCTCGGAATCTGGGCAATATTGAACGGGGAAAACTTTCGCCCAATTCCCAGCTGGGCCATCGATCTGGCCCCGGGGTCATCTCACTACTCGCACTACTTGTCCTGTACTCGTACTCCTCGAATTCCCCAGGTCAGGACATAGCCACGGATGTCTCTTGTTTGCCTTCGAATTACTTTGAATTGACAAAGGGGCTTGACTCGACCGGCACTCTCTCCTGGTCAGGGGACAGCCAGGAGGAGGCTGGAGGAGGCAAATCCCAATGAAATTTATGACCCTGCTTGGTGCCGGGGACCAAACAAAATAAAGGATACTCGAATGGCAGGGGCTCGGAGTAAATCAGAGAGCAAAAATGGCGCAAAACTTTCGCCCCTGATTTTTGGCAAATTAATTTTAGGTAAATTTCAACACGTTTACTTTGTGTAGGTAGGTTTTTCCTGAAGGGGCAGGGGGCAGGCACGAAACCAGACAACTTATAAGCCAGGGGCGGGGTATATATCCTACCAAAAGTTGAGTTGGCTCGTAACTTTTGCCATATTGCAGAGGGCAGAGGGAAATTGAAAAGGCTGAAAGAGGGGAGTTGGGGCTGCTAAGTAGGCAGTAAGGGTGGCCCTCAACAGATTTTAGAAACTGAGCTGGTGTAATGGTGTAATTTTCCCCAGTTTTCCACGAAGACAATGGCATTCTCGGTGGCGGCTGCCCAAAAAGTTGCCAGCAAAAATTCCAGCAGCCCCTTAATTTGCCATCGTCTAAATTTTGTCTCATTTCCAAGATTTTATTTGTTGTGTTTCAAATATAAAGCAGGAATTTATATACTTTGTTTTCTAATTAAAATTATAATTTGTTAAAATATTCTTTGAAGCTAAGGGAAACTCTTTTTAAATAGAAAAATAAAATGCATATGTTTGGGTTTTTATAAAATTTGGACTTTCTATTTTTTTGTGTGCGCAATTATTGGTTTTAGTTATAAAAATTATAGAGATTGTTTAAATTCATTCCGATTCCGATTCTGACGGAGATTCATAAGAAATTTCGTATTTAGTCTCGATCTGGATCATCATCCCAACGGACTCCCCAGTTTCCGGTTTTGGGTGCTGGTTAGCCACGGTCATCGGAACTTCATCAATTTCCTCGATCTCGTCCTCGGGTTCGTCCAGGTTCTGCGGCGGTTTAGCCTGGAACCGCGCAGGCAGGAACCAGAGAGAGAACCAGCCTCTATTGTCAGCCTCAGGAACGGCTTCAGGTTGAGCTTCTGGTTGGGCTTCAGGTTGGGCTTCAGGTTGGGCTTCAGGTTGGGCTTCTGGTTCGACCCTAGCTTCGACTTCAGCTACCTGGAGTGGATCCTCTGAAAAATTCACAGACTCCTGTTCCTTGACTTGGCAGAGCGGAGCCTTTTTGTTGCTCAGCTTAGCCTTCCTGGCAGCGCTCTTGGCCTTGGGACGCTTAACTTTCGGCCTTGTCCCAGCCAACTTGCTGTTCGTTATCATCCTACGTTTCGTTTGTGAGGCATACAGTTCCTTGGGAGTAAGCTTGATCCCGTCCCCTCGAGCACACATATGGGTAACAGTCATAGGCTTCCGAACCTGTCTGACTTTGACTGCAGCTTTTTTCATCAGAGAACGCTTGGCTTTGTCTTTAAGCGATTTAATGATTCTTTTTTCACAGAACGAGCATTTTTTTCTCGAGATTCTTGGGTCACAAACGCATACATTCGCCATTATTTCCTGGGATAAAATTTGGAAATTATTATTAAAAGCAGTTAAAAATTTTAAAACTATTTGTCGAAAAAACTTACCGTTTCGCTTGAAATATGCTTGGATTGAAAATAAAAATATTGTAAATTTTGAACAAGTAGGAATTCAGTAAAAAGTTGTATATTCTATATTCTAAAAATTTAGATTTGTTGTGAACAGCTCTAGCAAAAAATTTATAATGAAAATAAGTCCCACTCGGCTTGGGGAGCTGGCGATTGGATTTGACGTTTCGGAGTCAAGGCTGACTAGATGGCAAAATTTTGTTGTTTGTTAAACAAATTCCTTTTTTTGCCGCCTACTTTTTAATATTTTAATGCAAAATTTAAGAAATCCGTTTCTTGAAATTTTTCTTCATTTATTCTGAGTATTTTCATGCCTAGAAGTTAAAGTAAAGATCCCTTCAAGCTTACTTCTTCAGTGACTTCTCTTTGTGCGGCATTGTCATTATGGCCACGCCCCCTTATCTCTTAGTTTTCCTGTTTTTTTTTCCCCTCCACATCTGCTATCTGCTGGTCCAAGGAGCAATGAGCAAGGAGCAAGGAGCAGACGGAACTGAAGGAACAGGTCCTTTTCCGACTGCTGTTGTCGGTTTTGTTGATTCCTAATCAGAAACGTGTTTGCATGCACACGGCCATGGGAGGGGGTGGCTGGTGTCCTCGAGGGGGTCTTGGGGTGAAGGCAGTGGGGAGTAGGGGGTTGGTAGAAAGCAGGGATAGCAGGGTAAGCCCAGGGGGCAGCCACCCGTTGCTGTCGCTTGAGTAATGGCTGCAATAGGCAACGTGATGTCTTTTGCAATGGTCGGAAAAGTGAGAAAGAGCTGCGGAAAATAGTGCCAAGGGAGGGGAAAACTAGGGGGGCACAGCGAAAATAAATAGGGAGACTATAAAATAAGATATAAATGGTATTTTGTTGTCAATAAAATTTTATTATAAATAATAAATAAATTCAACAAAACGTAGAAGAACATAAGTTATATCTGTGTTACTTTTTACCTGAAGATTCTACATTTCTACAAAAATATATAAATAAAAAGGCTGAATTTGATTTTTGCCAGTGTAGTGGTAGATGTACCGGCTAGGAGACAACTGGCAGACAGAAGGAGACAAGTGCACGGAGCAGCCGGGGAGTGCCAGAGAGTACAATGTGTTTTGCTGCGTGCGTGGTTTCATTCTCAATTCCATTCCTCCCTCCCCCCGTCAGGCTTCACTGCCGGTTGTCAGCAGTGCACTCAAAGAAAATATATATGCTTTCCTATCTTAATAATAAAATTTAAAAAACACAAAGACTTGGGTTGAAAGTTAATTTTTGGACATAATATCGATACATTTCTTGGTAATCGAACTTGAACAAATTATTCTTGTTATGGTTTCTGCTTCCTTACTTAAGACTTCTGTAAATTTGAATAAAAATTGAAAAAAAAAAAATAATATCGAAATAATCGATAACAAAAGAATTTAAGCGATAACTCACAGATTCAAGCAATAATTTTCGATATAGAAAAAAGACTTCAGTACATTTAAATGAAAATGTACAAAATAATATCGAAATAATCGATAACACAAGGACTTAAGCGATAACGCATAGAGTCAAGTAATAATTTTCGATATAGAAAAAAAAAGAAAATTTTCTCAAACATAATTCTCTTCTATACTTTCCTTATTCTCCAATATGTTGCCTATTTTTCTCAGTGTAATTATAGGACAAGGGGAATATGGACTTGAGCAACTTGCGTTCGACAATCATGCGGCTGCAAGTCAAAAGACAAAACTATATTTGCAGCTGCAGACGATGAACGGATGATAACCCCAAAAACACCGAATACCGACTGCCCTTGGAATTTAAATGGAAAGCAAAGGAAAGAAACAAAAGAAGAATGACTTTGAGAAGAATTGAAATCGCAATCGAAATCGAGCAATTCATTCATTTATTCATGGCCTTAGTTTCCTGACAGCAGGCGGCACGGCACCTTTGTCCTCAATCACCCTCTAAATCGCTCCCTCTTAATCACCGCCCCTGTCAAATCTTCTTTTAACCCTCTCCCTCTTAACCCTCACTTGCCACCCCTTTTTTCCAGCCCATCATGCAAAACGCTGGCAGATGGCGCCAAAAGTTATGCCAAAAATGTTTTTAAAAGAATGTTTGGGATTGAGGAAAAGAGTTATGAGAAGAAAACATTATTTTTTCTATATTTTATAGGAATTAAAAAGATAATTATAATTATTATAATAAGATTTAATAGGATATTAACTGTATTTTTAGTATTCATTAGTAAATATGTGTTGGTTGGTGTCAAAAAACCATTGAAAATAATCTTATTATTATTATATATTTATTTGTTACTTCTAAAACCCATTATTTATTGCTTATTTCCTTGTTTGTAGCCAAAAATGTGTTGAAGTAGAGGTGGAAGGTGAAAGAAGTAGCAGCTGATTCAACTAATCGTTATATTCCACACTCGAATACACTTTACTCAACGACCCTTGACAAGGACATGGCCGTTCTTAGTCCTTTCCTCAGCTACTCTGCCCTTGCCTTTCATCTGTCTCTCACTCTTTATTCGCTTCTTGTTTGCTTTATCCTTTGTCTTCATTGGTGAGGCACTGTAAAAAAATTGAGATAAGGAAAGGCTAGATTTTTAGCATAAAAATATAGAAAAGAGAGATAGAGATTTATCTCTTATTATTTATATTTATTTCTCAAGTGTTTTCCTTTATTTTCAAGTATGTTTCTTAGGTATTTTATTTCTTAAGCATTTTACATTATTTTCAAGTTAGTTAGAAATAATTTCGGGTTTTATAGGCACTTTTTTTCGATTACAACTTTAACAAGCCACTTTCTCTTCTGGCCAACGGGGCGGATGATTGATATTTTTGTACAAAAAATGTTTGAAAATATTAATTTTTTGTATGAAACAAATAATACAAAATATATACCCATAGCTTTTGCAAGATTTTCAGTTTTCTTTGCCAATTTCCCCTGCCTTTAACCCTTTAGTTTCTCTCAGTTATGCCACTGGCCAACGGGTCGGCTGCTTGATGTGTCATTCTGCACACTCGCACACACAGAAAACACACTCAAAAGACGAGAGAACACGCTGTTTAAGATGAAGCGAAGAATTTCATAAATTTGCAGATGTGAGCGAGGCTGGGCAAGCAAAAACAAAATGGCAGCTGCAGCTGCTGCTCCTGCTCCTGCCATTGCCTCTGGATTGAGCATGATTCCCCGAAATTCCTTCGGTTTCGGAATCCCAGGCACATCCTAACGATGTGCTGAGTGGTCAATTGTCTGTCCAAACATGCCACATCACACACTCTCCCATTTCCCGTTGCCTCGCTTTGCGTAAAATTGTTTTTTATGCATCATCAAGTAAGATTTTGAGTGTGTGTTGTATGAATTTCCACAGCCATTTTCGGCCGGCTAATTGTTTCTGGCCAAATAAATCTGTATGTGCCAGACAGCGATAAATCAATATAATATACGTGCCGCATACACCCAGCACCCAGCACCCAGAGTGCAAATATATGGAGAGCCCAATCAACGCTCGAATTAATCCATTGAGAAATCAAATCGTTTCGTTTGTTAATCAATAGAAATTCAATTGCGGATGGCCCGCAGGAGGCGGTTTCGGGGGATTTTCTGGGTTTTCGGGGGTTTCGGGGTTTTGGGGCTTAGGGGGGGCCGTGGCACATCGGCCTAATCTGAATTTCAAATACTGCAGCTGCTCATTAAGCCGATTTTTGCTTGATTTTTGTTTACATTTCCCAGCGTTTTCAGTTTTAATTAATTTTCTATGGGAATTTAAGTTAAATTTTTCACAGAGAAAATGAAGTAAAGGGAACTTTTATTATTATATATAATATATTATTTGTTTTATTATTTTTAAGGTTTGCTATTTACAGAAAAAAAGAAATACTGACTTTTTAAGTTAAGAAGCTAAGAATTCCTAGTAATTCCCCATTTAATCTGACCTTCCAAGTATTTAAGTATTATAAATATATTTCTAAATTAAAATAATATCTTGGGATTGATAATTCTTTTCTTTGACCAAATAAAATAGGTGAAAACTGACTCAAAGTTCAAAAAATCTAAACTCTTCTCCGCATGGCTTTATGCCACAACTTGAACCCCAAATGGAACACGCAGAGTTCGGAGGTTAGTAAACAAGTGGAAGTTATTGCTATGATTTTCCAATCTACTGAAGCCACTCAAAGCACGGGACTCCGCCAGGACCTGGTGAGGATGCTGCGAACCTGTCGTGATGCGTATCACAACTGATGGCAATGATGTCGGCCATGTTGATGATGCGGTTACCAGGATGTTAGACGAAAAGCGAAGCAACCAGTGCCCTGACAAGTCTACAATGATGGCCAAGGGTTTAAGACCACATAAGTCACAAATAACTTGCATTTGTATTTATTGTTTAAAGTTTGTTCGTTTTTTTTTATCCCAAACTGAATACAACCAATAGTAAAAGTCCTTAGCCTGGCCACACACATTCGTTACGCACTGTCCCTGGTGGTATTTGCCTATGAAAGCTATTTCCACAAGCATCTGGCGGCTTCTGCTACGAGACCGCAGCCATAAAAGACATAATAATCGTAATAAGCCGAGGTCCAAGAAAGGCAACTAAACTCCAGGATGTTTTGGGGAGGAAGGAAGCTTGAGGCGAAAATCCAGAGAGGAAATCCCAGGGGGGGAAATCGAGAGGGAAACCCGGCAAACGGCAATGGTAAGTGGCGACAATGCGGTAAACTTTGCTTAAGCATTTTAGATGCTCCACTGCAGGCGGCTCAAGCCAATCGAAGGAAGTGCAGCAATCGTGATTGGGGATGGGAAAAGGTGTCGATATATCGATAATTGTAAATTGTTTTTTAAAGGATATAAGTTTTGTTAAATAAATAAGTAAATATTGATAATAGTAAAGACTAGTTTTAAAACTTATTAAAGCATTTCTCTGCGCTGCTCACATTTTTATCTTTAAGCCTTTCTCTGCGCTTCTCATACTTTTTATATAGAACCCTTCTCTGCGCTTCTCAAAAAATTTACTTCAAGCCCTTTTCTGCGCTTCTCACACCTTTTACTTAGAGCCCTTCTCTGCGCTTCTCAAACCTTTTACTTAGAGCCCTTCTCTGCGCTTCTCATACCTTTTACTTCAAGCCCTTCTCTGCGCTTCTCATACCTTTAACTTAAAGCCTTTCTCTGCGCTTCTCATACCTTTTACTTAGAGCCCTCTCTGCGCTTCTCACAATATTTACTTCAAGCCATTCTCTGCGCTTCTCTTACATTTTACTTAAAGCCTTTCTCATCGCTTCTCCAACCTTTTACATAGAGCTCCTCTCTGTGCTTCTCAAACTATTACCTTAAAGTCCTTCTATGCGCTTCTCAAAAAATTTACTTAAAGCCTTTCTCAGCGCTTCTCATACCTTTTACTCAAAGCCTTTCTCTGCGCTTCTCATACTTTTTACATAGAACCCTTCTCTGCGCTTCTCATACCTTTTACTCAAAGCCTTTCTCTGCGCTTCTCATACTTTTTACATAGAGCCCTTCCCTGCGCTTCCCAAAACATTAACTTAAAGCCTTTCTCTGCGCTTCTCATACCTTTTACTTATAGCCCTTCTCAGCGCTTCTCAAACCTTTTACTTAAAGCCTTTCTCTGCGCTTCTCAAACCTTTTACATAGAGCTCCTTTCTGTGCTTCTCAATTTATTACCTTAAAGTCCTTCTATGCGCTTCTCAAGTGATTTACTTATAGCCTTTCCCTACGCTTCCCATACCTTTTACTTAGAGCCCTTCTCAGCGCTTCTAAAACTTTTTACTTAGAGCCCTTCTCTGCGCTTCGAATGCGAATGAATTAGAAATAAATATATTTACAAGGTAATTATGTTGCAGTTAAAAAAAGCTAAGTATATATTAAAATGTTATTATTACTTCAATTAAACTGTGCACATAACTACCTATTTTTTATTTTTGTTGTAAAAATACCGAAAGAAATGTGTTAAACAGCCATTAAATATACTCTAAATAAACACTCTTTCGCCATGAAATACATTTAAGTAGACAAAAAGTTTATATAGAGTTAGTTCCGGAGAAAAACAAGAGCTGCTCGGGCACTTTTCCATGACCAGCTGCCGCAGCTGTGTCAAGAGTTAGCCAAACAAATGCGGGATTATGTGCCCCGGCCCAATGTTTAATCAAGTTCACAAAAATTACATCTTTTTTTTCGCATAATAAATGCGGGAGAGAGAGAATGAACAGAAATAATATAAAAAAATTTCAATTTTTGAAATGCAAATGGAATACAAATATTTGCATAAACACAAGCGAAAAAAGACGGGCGCCTGCCCCGAACCCATTTTCCACTCCGCTTTCCCTTTACTCCTTTTTTTGGCTTAGTAACGCGCGCGGAAATATGGAAAAATCACAAATTAAATGGAAAAAATGGGAAATCTATGCGTCTGTTGGCCGCAATTAGAACTCGCAGTGCAAATACCAAAGAGAAGGCAGAGATTTTTTAGCAATAAATATGTAATACGAAATAAAAGCAAGCTGTGGCCATCGAATATATGTCCTGGGCCAGTTATATCGAATTTCAACGGACGGTTGCCATGGTTAAGTTGCCCCTTTTTGGCATTACTTGTTGCATGCCCCTTTGCCCCTTGGTTGGAAATGTTAATTAAGCGAGCGTGCCTTTCAAATATTTCGGCGGCTACCCGGGATTATATGGCAGCGGGCATCGGGAGGAATTCAAATTGAAAAATATTTGATGCTCCTGTTCCTGCTCCCGCTGATTTTTCCGCTGCAAGAAAGAAATAATGGTCAAAAAAAAAAGGGGGAAAATAAGCACAGGTGAACTATGGTGTTGTCCTGGCTCCTGGACTCCTCCTCCTGTCCAATCAATATGGAAAGCACTTGAAGAGCATGATTCATATTCAACACGCGCCGAGTTCTCGCTGAAGCATTAAGAGCTTCAAATGAAATGGAACGAAACAAAATGAAATGAGCAGCAGCAGCAGGACGCTGGGGAGAAGGTGGAGTACATTGAAAAAAATATACAAATAAATTTAATAATAAATATTTATACATACCAGCTTACACGAGCTTTAAAAAAGAGATCGAATGATATATTAACCATCTCCAGACACCTTTAATATTAATATAAATATTATTTTAATATATTTCTCAGTGGAGTTTTGGAGCAGCTTTGAAAGGAAATTAAGTACACATTGTTTTGGCTGATGATTGTTGGATGGGGGGAACTCGGGGGGGAGCCGCCATTTCATTTTCCATTCGGTTTCGGGAAATTACGGATGACTGGCCAGAGGACTAACGGAAGGACTACGGACTACGGAATACGGAGAGAAAAACCAGAAATAGAACCAGAAGCAGGAGTCCTTTCGGAGAACAAGCCAATGCAATCAGCGCCATGCAAAAATCTATTTGAAATTTATAGCAATCGAAGGAAGAGGCGGCGTCGGTGGAGGCGGGTCTGAGTGCTCGTTGAGTCGTTCAATATTGTAGGTATGTATTCTAAATGCGAATAAATGAACAATAAATTGTGAGCTAGCACAGTGGCAGATTGTCCCGGTTCCACGATACTTCGTACTCGAATGAGTACTTAATGTGCAAACCCCAGCCATGTCCTTGTCCCTGTCCTTGTACCCAGTCCCCAGTGCCGCCTCCTCGCTGATTGTTTTTGCCACTCGAGAAAGCATCTTCATGTCGCCAGCAAAGCCGCAATTTATTGTCCCAACGCCTAACGCCTGCGAATGGAACGGAGAATTCCCAGAACCAACTCCAGCTCCTGCCCATTCCCATTCCCATTCCCATTCCGTGTTCCGTGTTACGAAATATTTCATATACTTTACAGAAAAGTACAAAAAAATAATTAATTTACGCAATTTCCCATTTGCAACTTCTAATAAATATTTAAGCAATGTTTGCCCATAAATTTCCATTATCCTTTTTGTGTAAGCCTGCGCCTAATGGAAGCCTCCTGCTTATGCTAATCCAACCAGGAAATCTCGCTGATGGCCTGGTAATGCGATCCCCTTTCCATGATCCCCATCCATCCATTCATCCATCCGTCCCTCCATCTGTCCATTTATCAATCTATCCATCATTATCAGACCACGCTCCGCCAGCGGAGGAAGCTGCTCCTGTTCGCTGTCTCCGCGGACCTCGTAATTGACAGGCAACGCAGCTTGATTAGTGACAGACAGAGGGGGGCGGGGTGGAGAGAAGGGGTTGGAAAATTGCAGGGGCAGCAGCAAGGTCCCGTTGAAAGTTCAACGCTGCCCGCGGCCATTTTTGGGCAGCCGCAGGCAAAATGCAACGCTTAATTAAGCCGCCATTAAAATGCGTCGCCGAGCCATGCACAGCTGTAAAACTGCGTGATTACACTGGGGAAAAATAGGCAGACTCTGTGATTATAAGGTCCTTAAATGATTTAAGCCAATTTAAATGAGTTTGAAGGGTAGAATTTATAATAAATCAAGAAATTTAAAGGATAAACTAAAAGAAAATAAATTGAAAAGAGGAAAGAAAGGAATTATATATTATATATTAATTTTTTTTAAGCATTAAATAAATAAATTAATGAATAATTAAATATTATTATTATAATATATTATTTATATTTATTTACTATACTTCAAAAAGAAAGAAAAACATAAGAAATAACATACGAAATAACATAACAAATAACATAAGAAATAACATAAGGAATAACTTGAGAAATACCATAAGGGATAACATAAGAAATAACATAAGTAATAACATAAGAAATAACGCAGGAAATAACATAAGAAATAACATAAGAAATAACATAAGGAATAACATAAGTAATAACCTAAGAAATAACATAACAAATAACTTAAGTAATAACATAAGAAATAACATAAAGAATAACACAAGGAATAACATAAGAAATAACATAACAAATAACATAAGAAATAACATAAGAAATAACATAACAAATAACATGAGAAATAACAGAACAAATAACATAAGAAATAACAGAACAAATAACATAACAAATAACATAGGAAATAACATAAGAAATAAAATAGGAAATAAGTTAAGAAATAACATAACAAATAACATAACAAATAACATAAGAAATAACATTGCACTTGGTGCACTCTGGTCTCTCTTTAATTGTTTTAACTCACATTGCCTTACTCTCTTCTCCCTCTCTCTGCGAGTGTACTTTCCTGCTGACACAGAACCTAGACCACGACCAGTGACAATGTTGTTTGACGTCGCATCGTCGCGGGACTGGATATATATCCTCCAAGTGGGTATATATGTGGCATACAGAGGGCACTGCGATGCCTGCTCCCACAACAATGTTGTTGCGTATCGCTCGGTGGTGGTCGTCGCATGAAAGCAGTGCATATTGCATATTGATGTGGCTCCTGTTGCATAATTCATTTTAGGCAGCTTATCAACTGCGGACAGGCAGAAAAAGGATGCCACAGGACACGCGCACGCATACATGCATATGTATGTACGTACATCTGTCAAAACCTAATCGAGGGGGCTTTCTTTTCTCTCCCGAAAATCAAAAGTCGCTTAATGCCCGACAGTCGCAGGAGTACACATTGTGGTGCTTCTGATGTTTCTGATGTTTCTGCTGTTATTTGAGGAGCTTTTAACGAGATTACATTCTCCGTGCCAGAAGAAGAATGACGGGCGAGTGACGTTGCATATTTTTAGAAGTAAATAGACACTCAAAGGGGATGATGATGACGGGCGGCGACGAAAGGGGGTAAAGGAACCGTGATACTTTGTAATTTTTAAGTGTAAGATAAGTTACTGTGGCTGTGGCTGCTACGGCAATAAAGAATTATTTTAAAGGTTGTTTTTTAGGCAACAAAAATTGCTTAAAGGTTTTTTAGAGATATTATTTTTAAAGCTTTTTGGTACACTTTTTTATGGATGCTGGAAACCCTGCATTTTGGGAAGTCTTTGCTTATTTTTAGCTTAATTTTTTGTGAAACTCTATTTCTCATGTTAATTATTATGTTATTTCTTATGTTATTTACTATGTTATTTCTTATGTTATTTGTTATGTTATTTCTAACGTTATTTCTTATGTTATTTTTTATGTTATTTGTTATGTTAATTCTTATGTTATCTGTAATGTTATTTCTTACGTTATTTCTACTGTTACTTCTTATGTTATTTTTTATGTTATTTCTTATGTTATTTCCTACGTTATTTCTTGTTTTTTATTTTTCTTACACTTTATTATTAATTCTTATGTTATTTTAAACGAAAGAAAAAATTCCGTGTTTCTTAAGCCCACTTCTCTACCATTTTGTAGTTTTTCGCCGCCATTTCTGACCGTTCACCGTTGTTGCTTCATCTTCCATGTTGGTTTTTGGTCCTGCCGCTGTTTTTGCTTTTGCTTTTGCTGCCTTGCTTGCTTTTACCGTTGCCTGTTAACAGTTACCAAAATACCAAAATGGCCACCAACCGCCGCTGGCATTTCATAATGCCGCTGCTTATGTTTCTGCAAATAAATGGAGGAGCAAGCGGCGAGTGCTGTACACTGTAAAAAATATAGATATAAGTATATATAATATATTTCCTTGTATTATAACCCATTTTTCTCTGTGTAAAGTAAGGCAACGGGAAAAAGGGAAGAAAGTGCTGCGCTGTGATGCGGCTTGTGGTCGCCGCTTTTGGAATTGCGTTGGCAGCTCCTCGCAGGCACTGGGGGAGGCCAGTCCAGGGAGCAGCTGCGGAAGGACCTTTGGAGTTACACAATAAGACAATAAAAAAAAAAAGAAGGCCAATTTCTGTGGCGGCGGCGGTGCAGCTGGGCCGTGTTCGTTCGTTGTCTAAGCCAACATGAAAATTTGCTTGAGCTTTTGCCATTAACAAACAGCCGGCGGGAAGAAGCCAAAGTCGAAGCCAAATGCTGGGACAACTGCTCTGGCCTTCTCTTTTGCTCCCAGTGTCTGGCTGTCTCTCCTCTCTCTCGCACAAAGTATAATTTCTGCGTTTCCAGGGCTTTGCTTACACGTTTTTTGCCATTATTTTAGGGGGTATATTGAGTTGAATAAGGAATAAATAAATACTTAACTATACTATTTCTAGGAAGCCCATTTTATTACATTTTTTAAAGGGTAATTACCTCTGTTATTAATAAAGAGATACAAAAAATTAATGATAACTTATTATAAGGTTAAAATTAATAAATATAACATTACATTTAAGGTATTAACAATCTAAGAACCTACTCCTGCTCTCCCTTTTCAAAGAATGTCGAATGTCGCCTTCAGTTTCAATTTATTATCGTTTTATAATTATTATATAATTATTTAACTATTAATTTGTAATTTTTATTTCTTAGAATTCTTAAAGAATTTGTTTTTCCATAAAAATAATACAAAACAAAGACAAAGAGCCATCTGAAGGTCTATAAAAGCCAACTTGAAATTCTTCACTTGTTTTTCAGTCTGTTTTCCGTACGTTTTTCCTTTATTTTTTTTCATTTTTCGCCAAGGGCATTCAATTAAGCGGCTCGTTGGGCTCGCACCGGCACCCACTCCCACCCCCACTCCCTACCCCTCCCCCTGCCCAACATTAACCCCAGAAAGCGCCCGGAGCGGTCAGCTATTAGTTTGTTACATTGTACGGCGACTATAACAAATGCTGATGCCTGGATCTGGATGCCCGATGGCCGATTGCCGGTTAGCGGGATTGCCGTCCTACGTAATTAAATGCAGCGCCCAAAACTTTGTAATTGCTTGCACGCAAGATGGCGCCACCGGCGCGAATCGGAAGTGGATAAGTGGCGGGGCAGAGTTACAACTAGGGGAGGGGGACCTGGGTAAAGTACAAACTCGTGTCATCGGCATAACACCTCGCCAAGAGTTGGCCAGATAATGGAAACGGGTAGGTGTTCAGCAATTTACAAACTGATTGAATGCGATAGATGGCGCTTTTTGAGGGCCTGGAGTCATCGGTTATCGGTTAAGCAGTTTCAGGGTTGCCAAAGTGATATTTAAAGCATTTAACTTTGATGTAAGCCATTATTAATAGTTAAGACTTACAAAAATACAACAAAATAATGAAGTAAGAGAGATAAAAGCTGGATCTTTTAAGTTTTCTTTTCTAAATATTTATTTATTTTATTAATTACATCTTATAAGCTACTGCCTATTCTCTCTATCTTAGATCCTCTGTTTCTTTCGTAAAATTCCTTCTTAAGTTGATTTGGGGTTCGGTTTCTCCGGCTTGGGTTTGAGTTAGGGGCTGCCGCAAATGTCCTTTGTAACATGTGGATTTTAGTGTCGCTATATCGCTAAACTCTGGCTGCTTTTGCGGCTGGCCTGGTTTATTATCATCCGCATACCCATTCCTGCTTCTTTCTTCTCTTTTTTTTCCTTTTTTTTGTGCTGCTCCTGTCGCGTATCCTTGGCATTTGTTAATATCGCTGGCTTAACTAAGTCCCAATGACTTTTATATGATTTTCGGTCCAGCCCCCCAGCCAGTACAAGCTTTTGGATTGCCATTACGAAACTGAAATGGTCGTAAAAATACCGCAGCAACTTGTTCTTTTTCTTGTTCTTGTTCTTGCCTTGGTCCTTGTTCCATCCTGCTCATCTATGTATGTGTGGCCACCACCACAGCCTTTGATGTTCCTTTTGGCTGCCATTCAGCTTCCTTCAGCCTCGGCTCACCCCTTGCTCCTTCCCGAAGGACTCCCCCACCACCACGGCCACCGTCAATGTAATGAAAAGCGCGTTAAACCGCAATGCGTGCCGTTGTCTATGCCACACACACACATACTTGTACATCCTTACACTGAAAAAGGTTGGCAGAGAAAGAAAAACATGATAACATAATTTAAAAAAATATTCCGAATATAATATTTATTATAAATATTTTAAAAAGCTTCTCTTTGAATATATTTTTTATATTTCTATTGTTCTTTTGTTCAAAATAATTTAATATTTATTTCCAATTATATTTCTAGGAAATGTATGGATTTTTCTCACTGCACACAGTCATATATCCCCCTCATATATGTATATATATCACGCACACATGTGTTATTCTGGAGGTTACCCTCGCCGCCACGCCTTCTTACATCAGCGAAGTAAATTGCTAGCCCGGCATTTAATTTGATCTTTTGTTTGATTGTGCGCGTCTCGCTTTAATTGAATTTTATGATGATGCTGCAACACACACACTCAGCCACACACACCCACATGAAGGGAAAATGCTAAGAGTGCGAAAATTAACTATAAATGTGTAGGTTCTTAAAGGTAAAAGGGTGCCAAGTATATATAAATAAACACAACATAAATTCTGCATAAATGTATTTAAATAAATATTAACAAAAGGTCAATTGATACAGAAACCAGGTTTATTTCTGTCAAAAGCAACAGGTTTTATTAACAATAAAAGATATTAATGACAAGTCAATATAATATAAATATGCGGTTTTTTGATTTTGTAGCTACTTAAAATAAAATGCAAATCTTGGGATGTTTGTCTGAAGACCAATAAATATTTTTTATAGAGTTTAAATATTTTTCTTGTTTGTAAAAAAAAGCAACACTATAACCTCTTATATTTATATTTTTATTAATCATTATTTGTTTAAAAGAAATGCCTTTTAATGAATACACTGCGTATAAACGATTTTTGCAGAGACCACGCTGCGTATGTGGAATACAACTTGAACTCTATGCCTCAAAATTCTGTACTTATTGTTAATGGAAAACTATTTAACCCAAGCTATAGTTGTGTGACCTAATTTTCTACATCTTCGCCTGCTTCTAGGCCCGGAAATTGAATATGCTCAGCCTGTGTGATATGATATTCATATTCCATTTCGTAATGGCTTGTGGCTGTCAATGGATTTTCCCAGGGATTCCGCGGGATTTCCGCTCTGGTTCCCGCTTTGCTTCTATGTGCCATTTGTTTTTTGCGGTTCCTGGCTGTCCAGTTGTCCAAACTAAGGCAGCAGGCAGCAGCCATCAGCATCCCCATCAACGTCAGCGGGGCCGCAGCAACCGCAGCTGAGTCAACAACAAAAGTGTCAACTGCTCATGCGAGCGTCCAATAATACATCCGCAGAAATGCAACAAACATTTAATTTACAAAAAAATGAAATAAAAATCGAGGAGGGATGCGATTGCAGAACAACTGCTGACTGCCCGAATGACATTGCCGGACATTATGAAATTTTCAACGCGACTGCATTATTAATACAATAAATAATATATGCGGCGTACAGAGAGAGAGAGAGAGTGAGAGAAAAAGCAAGGAACCGAAACAGGATACATATCGACAGACCAATGCCCTGATTCCCAAAGTTAAAAAAAATTTAGAATATGATTTCAATTTTTTTTAAAGCCTTAACAATTTTTTTTCAAGACCTAAAGTAGAGTTTTTAATGAGATATAGCTGCTAATTGGAAGTAACCATGGTAAGCTAAGGTTCTCTTCTGAAACAGCTGTGTTTGTGAGTTTTTTATATATTTTAATGAATTTTTACTTATTTTTATATATTTTTAAATATTTTGTTATATATTTAGATATTTTTATATTTGTTTATATATTTTTGTATATTCTTATATATTTTTTATTTAAGCCTGATTTCCTGTGAAGCTTTTTCTAATTATTTGTTCATTAATTTCTAGTTTAAATATTAATGTAGTGTTTTTTACAATTAAAGTTTGCTATTAATATATTTATTTTTAATAAATGAAAGATTATAACCTTGTTTATAGCATAATATTAATATTTTAACGAGTACAGTCTTATTTTAAACTTATTATTATCTCCAAAGGTATTGAATTTTATGTTTATGAAAAACATTATTTTTTCACACATTTTATTTTCCTTTAGAGTATTCTTTAATTACTTTAAAAAATAGATAGAGCTTTCACTAAACTAAAATATATATTAAAAATAAAAAGAAAATCATATTGAAGTATATATGCACATGTTTTTATTGTATGTAATATATATAAAGACGCTTTCTTAATCTCAGTCAAATGGATATTTAATCTCGCTTTTATTTTAATTTTTTGTCTTGTTTTTTTTTGTTTTTTTTTTAAGCAGACTCCGTGGAATTAATTTCCATGGCGCCCGGAACATATTTACACACTTTTTGCTCTGCCTCCGCAATATGGTAAATGTTGTTAAAATATTTTATTTACACGGCCCGGCAAATTGCAATTGGCAGTTGATTTTGCGCCATGTCGGTGTCCTTGTCCTGGGCACTTTTTATTCGCCTCTTCCTTTATTTTTTCTCAAATTTTACCCAGTTTGCAGTGGAGTTCGTTTTTCCCCTTGTCACTTTTGGTTTGTTTTTATTCAAATTTGCATGCTTAACATAATTCATTTCATTTCTGGTCTTCCACTTTTCCGCCGACGGCTCTTTGTTCCGGGATGTCATCGCCGGGCAGCGTCTGAATTGATGCCGAATTCAATTGGACGCCAGGCAGCTTGCCAAGGTCCTTTGTCCCTCCAGGAGCCTGCACAGCGAGCGGAGTTTGGGGAATTTATTTAAATTATAAATATTTCATTTTTTGGGCAGTAAAATTCATTCTAAATTCAAGCTTAAGAGGGGTAGGAAAATGTATCTTAAATATGTTTTAAAAGATGTTTGAAAATCAAGTTTTTATATGCTCTGTTTTTTGTTCAAGTGTATCCCCTTACATCTCTATATATATGTATATATATATAGTGTGGCATGTGGCAGTTACTGACAATGTTCTTTGGCGGCAATTTGCGGGGAATGCTCTGGGTTTGCTTGCGGCTGGCTAAGACAGCGGCTTAAACGATTGCGGCCAAGTCGAGGCGAGGCGAGGCGAGGCGAGGCGGCTGATATCGGCTCTGCTGAGACCGAAAACCGAGTAATAAATGCGCATCGCATCGCACAAACGGAAATAGACAGCGATTCCGGAGCTGGATTTGTGGCAAGCACACGAATAACAGATACTGAAGGGTCTCAAATTTAATTCAGAACAAGCCGCAAATGCGGAAAGTTGGAGCAGCATTACTGGAAAGTAAAATAGTACTTAAAAGTACTTCTAAAAAATTCTTAAATGCTTAAATAATACCATTTACGCATTTATTATTGATACCTAACAATAACTTTGCCTTAATAATAGTTTTTATAATAACAAAAATATTTTTAAATAATTATTCATTGAAATATTCAACTCACTTCCACAATTATTGCCATAAATGCCTGTCAAAGGCCTGACAGTTGGACCGCAAAAAGCAAAAAGCAGCCGCCACACACATTGTCAACGGCTGTTATTTCTTTGAGCTCAATTCAATTTAATGCATTTTTGGTTATTCGTTAAATTAATTGATAAATAACAATTTCATAAATTTCCCCAGGAATGTGCCTCTTTGAGGCCCAAAACATAATCTCATATATATGTAGTTTTCTGCTAACCCGTTTATGCCATTAAAATGTTTTGCCAAGACTATTATTGCGTGTGGAATTTAATTTGGAAATCAATAAAGGCAACAACCAGGAGGAACTCCAGCTCCACTCCAGCTCCAGCTCGGAGGGAGCCAGACAGGATGGAGGTCCTGCCACAGACATGATGCCAATGGTCGCCGCAGAGATTTTGCAGTTGCAGTTCCGCGCGCGGAAATGGCGTCGTTAAATTGGTTCCGCATCCGGTTGGCAATGCCATGGCCATTGCCATCGCCATTGCTGTCGTTGTCGTTGTCGCCGAAGCAAGTGGAAGCGAGAGGCAGCAAGGACAACAAGGACAACAAGGACTCGAGAGCTGCAGGACAGTTGAAGTTTACTGCCATTTGACTGCAGCCTCGATGACGCGACGCAGCCCCCGAGGCTGGCGTCAAGGAATCCACTTTGCACTTACATTTCCTCCTCGCGGACGCGGGATTAGGATAATTGCCGATAGCAGTTCAGAGTGTGATTAACGGAAGCGGCAATCGATATTGATATCGATAACTGTATATCAAGGCAAAGGACTAAAAGGTAACACTTAATTAATTCCTTTAACTTATTTTATTTTATTTTATTTATTTATTTTCTAATTTATTTAGTAATATCCACATAGATACCTCGAAAGCCAAGGGCTAGATCGCCTCGGCTGTTGCTGCTGCTCTTTCCGTTAATTACTAAACGTTTAAAAGGATTCCTTCCTTGACTTTTGGCTGCGATTTCCGTTGCAAAATTGATTAAGTTCGATGCCCGCGGCGGCTCACGGCGGCACCTGCATAATTAATGCCACATGTAGTTGCCGATGTAGCTACACCTGGATCTGGCTGTCAATGTCCTTAAATGTGGCTGCGGATGTGGATGTGGCTCCACAGCCACCTCCGGAATTCAATTAACTCCAACTCAGACCGAGACAGAGGGAGTGGCGAACGTAAAAACCTTTGAGGCGTCAATGAGCAACCGCAATTGATATAAATTTGAAATTTTGCAGCCTCCTTTTACGGTCTCTCCTCCTTTTTGCCTCAATAAAAAATGTAATTTCCAGCCTAATGGTTGTCATGTGTGTGTAAGGATCCTCCTCGGCGCCGGCTGCACTTAATTTGCTCCTCGAGTTGGCCGTAAAAGGCCGAAAGGCCATTGACTGAAATGAAATAAAAGCGCTTGCAGTGTGTGTAATAAATTCTGAAAATGCTCCCTTGGCGCTCTTTTTTCCCCTTTTTTTTCCAGTGCACTAACATTTTAAATTCCAAAAATAACACAAATCAAATATAAACTAAGAAATCACTTGATTTAAGAGCAGATTTTCCAAGAATTTCAAGAAAAATAAATGTCTGCCACTAAATTCGTGGAATATCGTGATTTCTTGAATGTTAGAAAGTTTCGCTTACAGAAAATGTGGGCGTACCAGGGCCACGCCCCCCTGCTGTTCAGCTATTTTCAGATTTTCAGTTCGGTTCCCACAATTCAGACGACTGCCCTTTGCATGCGGCACGCAAAAGCAAAAAAAAAGAAGGCAAAAAAAAAGAGCAGCAAAAAATTCAGAAAGCAAAAATGGAAACTGAGAAGTAGGATCTCCAGCACTGGGAATGGCCAAAGCCAGTGACCAGGACGAGAACCAAAACCAAAGCGCCGGAATGCTCAAGTTGAGCCCACACACACACACCCACAGCCAGCCATACGATGTCCTCCGTCGGAGCGAATTACGGACATTGGGCTACCATTTTGGCCAGCAATCCACTTACGTTGAAACGAAACCGGTCTCGAGACAAGAGGAAGCAGGGGTATGTAGGGCAGGGCGATGGGAATGATAATAAATTATTAATAAGCCATTAAATTGTGAAGTAATAATATTTATTAAATATATTTAAAGAGCATTTGTTGAAATAATAACAAATACTTTTGTAGGCGTACTCTAAAATAGGAAAATAAATTAGTAATAAAATAAATAAATATAAGTTATATATAAGCCATAAAATTGTCAAGTTAAAATATTTATTAAATATATTTAAAGAGCATTTGTTGAAATAATAATAATCTATTTTCGTAAGCGGAGTCTTAAATAGAAAAATAAATTAGTAATAAAATCAGCATAATTAAATTACAACAAAATAAATGAGGAGAAGACTCAATAATTTTCCTAAGATGTATACAACATTACGTATACGACAAGTAGTCCATAAAATTATTCAAGAAGTACAAATATTTACCTTTTAATAGATTTATTTTTATTAAAAATTTGTTTAGATACAGATTACATTATTTAATATAAAATTTTATGAGTTCCAAATATTTAGCAAGCATTAATTATAATAAAACCTCTCTACCTACCACTACTTACCGTAATAAATCTCAATTGAATTCAACTTACGTATACGTAATATCACGTATACGACGCGTGGTCTTTAGTTAGCATATTCCGCATAAATGCCCTGAGTCTAGACCGGTGAGGGTATTCCCCCCCCAATACTTCGTTAGGGGCAATCATTGGACGATGGCCTGCCCTCGTGCTTTTCAATTTACAAAATACGCCTCCAGCCGCTTTTCACGCGTCGCGAACTCGCCGCCGCCGCATTCACGCAAAAAACAGAGAAGACAGAAAAAGAAAAGCGGAAAAAAGGCCAAATACAAAACGGGGGAAAAACGGAAAATAAAAGGGAAAATCGACAGTGCAAAAAAAAAAAAGAAAAAAGAAAAGGAAAGTGGAATCGAGAACGGGGCAACTAGCCCGTGACAGGAAAGCGACAAAGCCCTCGGCTATTAAACCAGCTCCTTTCAATGCCTGTCCCCGCCCTCCTTTTTCCGATGCATTTATCAGAGTGCGCCCCGCCCCCCGAGTAAAACGCATTGAAATTTGTAATTTCTTGAAGGGGTTTTTCGGTTTTTATTCATAATTCATTACTTGGTTTATATTTATACTATGTTTTTGGTTTTTTTTACCGCATATTTACCGCCGTCGTCGTGGACTTCAAAGCGGAGCCAGAATCTGCCCGTTACTCTCAAGTACCTACAAATAATTCTCTACATCAAGTGCTTAGCTTTCTGTTTTTTTTTTCATCATTTGGTTAGGGACGCTGCCCCGTGTCCGCTTTTCTCGTTTCTCGATTTCGGTTTTATTTTCCTTTCGGGCCTCGCTTTCAATTCGTTAAATTTTAGCTTAATCTTAAGTGTGCTTCTCTGCTTTTTCTCTGCTTTTTCAACGCATATTTCATTTCATTTCATCTTATTTTCCTTACGCTTCTCCGCTCTGCCAATTTTCCGCAATCATTCGGAGTAATTTTCTCAAAATCTCTCCAGCTCTCGGTTTCTTTTTAAGTTCCCTCCTCACTTACACAAATTGTATTTGACTATTTTTTGCACACACATAAAAAAAAAAAAACAACACACATCTATGTTTCGTATGTTCATAATTTATAGGTAAATATGTAATTTTTGTTTGGCGGTTTTTCTGTTTCTGGATTTTCGCTTAAACGCCGCAGCTAAAAGTTTGGAGTTTGCAAAAGTTGAAAAGCAAGTTAAGCGGTTAAGTGAAACCTTTTATCGCAGTGAAAAGGCAGCTCATTAAAAATTTAAGAATTAATATTAAATATGTTTTTCCTTTAGCTTTTGGATATTTTTTGGCAATTTAAAAGCCTTTTGCCTTCATATTTTATTTTAAATTGAAAATATCCCCTTTTAAGCCTTTGGAAAAGCCACTTAAAAGTGTTGAAGCATTCACTTTGGGGTTTTGGTAAGCAAACGGAAAACGCGACAAGTGGAAAGCTGAGGGCAAGTAATTGCTGAATGGCTGCTGAGAGCCTTTCAACCTGCACTTTCCTCGTTTTCTTTTCTATTTTTTTTGTGTAGGCCTAGTAAGCAAAAATCCCAAACAGACGCCTTATGTATACGTTTGTAAACACTTTTCTTTTAGTATTTATCGTACTTTAGATTTGGCCTTTGCTATGCACACACTCCCTGTCCTTCGTTTTATGTCCTTCATGCTTCTGTCTCTGCTCTCTAGTCGTCCTTTGCCTTTGTTTTTCCCCATACATGTTAGTCGCCATCTTCACCTGCTCCTTGACAGACTCCAAACGACTCCACACTGAGAGAAAAAATTCTGGGAATTCTCTAGGTTCCATATAAAATATGAATTCTGAATATGGCTTAGTAAGCAGCAACTAAAGATGTTGGAAAAGATAAATTTATGAATATAATTATTTTATTTTCTTGAAAACTCGAAAGAATATCAAAATTGGCACTAGAATTCCCAACCGGTTCTAGCTGGAAATTAAAGATAACCGTGCTGAAACTTCTTATGAAACAGCTGTTTCGTGTTTCTTTTAATTAAACAAGGAAAAATATTTTAGTAAATTATTTTTGATATAATTTTGGATTACTTAATTTCCTTGACTTCTTTTCTCTCCCAACATTTTTCTCTCAGTGCCCACCTGTGCTTGTTATCTGTAAGTGTATCTGTGTCTCTTCTATCTCGTGTGTGTGTGTGTTTGTTTGCTTGGTTTTATTTTCATTTTCTTTTTATTCCGGTGAAAAATTGACATATTCGGTACTCTTGCAAGTGGAGTCGAGTCGAGTTGAGTTGAGTTTTCCTTGTGCTTCCGCCTGGCGTTGACTAACAGCTTGGATTTCCGGTATTTCTGTCGGAGACAACACAAGCCCTTGGAGTGGAGTTCAGTTTTCTTTTTCCCCCCCAAAAAACTTTGGCCGGAATGTGTGGATGTGAGGATGTGGGTTCGGGTTTGGGTTTGGGAAATGGCCTGGAATGCGTATTGCCATTTGGGTTGGGGCTTGGGTTTGGATTCTCAACCAATTACGTGCAAAGTTTCGGGAGGAGCTCTCTCTCTCTGTGTGTGCGTGTGTCTTGAACTTACTTTCTACTATTTTCTTGTATTTTTTTTCTCTCTGTGTGAGTGTTGTTATGGGTTAACAGTGGTTACTGTTACGATTACGATTACGGTTACTAGTGCGGATTGCTACTGCTGCTGCCGGCTGCTGCTCCTCGTCCTTAACCGAGGATCTTCTTGAAGTAGCTAACAGTTTCCGGCTTGGTTAGCGAGCGTCGTCGATTTGGCTTGAATGGCGCCTCGGTTTCCTCCAGGAAGTTGTGCCGCGTGGTGGCTGCCTCCTCCTCCGGTGGCTCGCCATCCTCCAAAGGAGTCTCCAACTCGTCCTCCTTCTTCGGGGCCAGCTTTTCGGGAACTGCAGTTGTTGTGGCCTTCGATTTGATTTGATTAGCTTCGGCGGCTGTTGCAGCTGCTGCTGTTGCTGGTTTCGGAGCTGCAGTTGCTGCTGCTGCTGCTGTTGCTGGTGGTGTTGCTGCGGTCTCTTCAGCTACTTTCACGCTTGTCTTGGCCCCGTCGACTGTGGTTGCTGCTGTTGTACCTGTTGTCGCTGTCACGCTTGATGTTGCTGCTGTTGCTGGCTGTGCTGTTGCCTCGGATGCGGCTGCTGTCACTCCCTTCGATGACGTGACTGTTGATGGCTCTGCTTCCGCCTGCTTAACTGTTGTTGTTGCTGCTGCTGCCGCTGGAGTGGTGGCAATTGTCGCATGTTCGGTGGCATGCTCGCTGGCATGCTTTGAGGGCGGCACATAGTGCGACTTCACCAGCAACATTGGCGGTATGAAGCGCGTATTGTCCGCGGACTCGTTGACGTGCGTTGCATGTTGCTGCTGCAACTCGAACTGTTGCTGCTGCTGCTGTTGCTGTTGCTGGTGATGCTGCTGCGAGGGATGAATGGGATGGGCCATGTTGCCGCTGGAAGTAACTGCAATGCCAGCTGTTGTTGTTGCCAATGTTGGTGTTGCCGTTGTTGTTGATGTTGCTGCTGCTACTGTGGTGGTTATTGGTGAAGTTGCCGCCGTTGTTGGTGTTGTTGTTGGTGATTGATGTGGTTTTTCAGATGTTGTTGAAGATTGGTGAGGTTTCTCTGAAGTTGTTGCTGGTTGTTGAGGTTTTTCTGAAGTTGTTGTTGATTGGTGTAATTTTTCAGCTGTTGTTGTTGATTGTTGTAATTTCTCTGTTGTTGTTGATTGTTCTGGCTTCTCGGTAGTCGTTGTTGTTGTTGCTTTCTTAGGTTTCACTGTGCTTGTGGTCGTTGCAGTTGTTGTTGTTGAGGGCTCTGCCTTGACTGTTGTTGTAACTTGCTCCTTCGTTGGTGTAGTCATTGGGGCTGTTGTTGTTGTGGTTGTTGCTGGTGCAGTGGTTGTTGTTGCTGCTGGTAGCTTAGGTGTTGTTGCTGGCGCCTCAGTGCTTGTAGAGACCTCTTTTGTTGTTGTAATTACCGCAGCAGCAGTGGTTTTCACTGTTGTTGTTGGTGCCTCCGTTGTTGAAACCGTGGCCACCGTTGCCTTTGCTGTTGTTGCTGTTGCCTTGACCTCGAAAATCGGCGACATGGTGCGCAGATCCTGCGGCAGGATCTTCTTCTTGTGCGGCAAGTGCTCGAATATCTCATTGGAGACATCACTGTTGCTGTCCTCGTCCTCGTTGAGGGGCAAGCCCATGCCAAAGGCCATGCCCGGCGGCAGTTGCTCCTCGCTCAGCGCCGGCTGGTCGCCCATCATCATCTCCTCCTTGTGCTCCTTCTGCTCTCTCTGCTCCTTCTCCTGCTGCTCCTGCTCCTGTTGGCGAGCCTGAGTCTTCCTGGTCTTCAGCTGCTGTTGCTGCTGCTGCTGCTGGTGTTGCTGGTGACTCTGCAGCTTCTTGGCAAAGTCAGGGACAATCACCTTCTTGGCCGACTTCTTCACCGGCTTGGGCACCTGATCGGGTATTCTATAGAGACCCGACATGGATACGGTGCCAGGGGCATCCGATTGCATGAGCTCGCCCAGTCCAGGAACAGAGGAGACACGTGGGACTGGAGGAGCCACCTGGATGTTGATGGCCATGCGGGAGCCATAGTTGGGCAGCAGGTCGATGTCGTTGTTCTCGTTGTTGTCCGTGCGGATGTTCTTGATGATCTGCAGCGACTTGAAGTGCGAGTTGGTGATGTCCGTGATGCGTTGGGCCTCCAGGCGCTCCTTTGGGCAGATCAGCTGGCCAATGGCGCGCTCACGGTCCTGGAAAGAGAGGTGATTAAGGGTTTAAGGATACGAAGAAATGAAGAGACGTGATGGTATGATATTAGAGCCATTAAAATGTATTGTTTAAGTATAATTATTTAGATTTTTCCAGACTCACCTCCTTGCCCTTGCAGGTGTGCCTTAGCAGTCCCTCCTCCTGGCAATTGCGGATCAGCTCAATGCTGGCCGTGTCCGCCATATACTGCATGGTCAAGTTCGGCATGTCCTTCAGGATGCAAGCATCTGCCCAGCTTGGTACTATGTGGAGGCGGAGCGGGGATTACACAACGGGTTCATCCTCCTGGGGAAAAATTCGGGACTTACCTGGCATCTCGCACAGAAAGGAGGCAGTCTCGGGGCCCCCGCATCGAAGTGCATGCCAGCGGTAGTCACGGATGGGATCAATAACGGCGCAAAGTGGGGCATCCATCAGCGGCAAGGACTCCGCCCAATAGCCAGTGTCTGCCACCAAGGGACGCGAGTTGCTAAGACCGCAAAAAAATATAAAAAGGGATTTATTTTCCTTATTTCATTTATTTATTTGGGGAATGAAATATAATTTTCCAAGGCTTGGAAAATACAAATTTTATAAATACATCTTTCCCCTATTATTGCCTAAAATATATATTCATTTATGGTTCCCCTTTTTTAATTAATTTCTGCTTGAAATTGTTTCCCTTTTCTTTTTTCTCCTGCTTTTATTTTTTTTTATTTTCCAGAACTTCCTCAACATTTGCCGCTCGTTAAGTTGAATAGTTTTCGAAAAACCTTGACTCCGCAGCGGTCACAGATCTATTCCTAAATGAAGGACTGCTATACACATGTTGGCCCCAACAGGACAATTGTCACACAATCCCTTTCGGTTCTATTTGTGGCTCAATGTTTGCACTGGCAAAAAAACAAGACAACTATTAACCTGATTTAAAAAGTATTTATAAGCCTAGCCTAACTTAATATTATTTTAAAATTATTAAAATATTTCTTTATATTTCTAAAAATGCTTTCACTTTAGTTAAAGTTAAGAAAATAATGATTTTAAGTAAATAAAAAGTACAATTTTAATTATTTTTATATATAAATATATTCCTAAGTAAATAAAATTAAAGTTTTCTTTATTTTTTATTAAATAAAATGAAAGTTTTCCTTATTTTTAGGTTGTTAAAAGTTTAAAGAAAAATCAACACCTTTTACTAGTTAAAAAAGGTTTTTAGTGAATTTTTCTTAACATTTCCAGAGTTTTATTGCTGCTGTTTTTGGCAATGATGTTGATGTTGTTTTATTATATTTTTTTACTATTGTTGTACTTACGACCACATAAAACGATCCGAGTTCTGCGGTCGCATGAGACCAATCCAAACGATGTCGTTCACATCCAATTCCCTCAGCAGGTCGCGCGTTGCATCGAATTGAAAACTGTTGTCGACTGTAAGGACATCCCCTCACACACACACACATTGCCGAAAAAAAGGATGAGAAGAGAGGGAGAATAGTTCAAATGAAAACGAGACGACAAATGCTTTTTATTTGTTCTACACAGAGTATTTCTATTAAATTCGCCCCGTCCATTGTTGTTTTTTGTTCTTTTTTTATTTAGCTTTTTGTTTCTATTGTTTTATTTTTGGGACAGGATGTGTGTTTCCTTTTTTTGTTTTTATTTTCTTTTTCGGGGATGTGGAAGCCATCAGCTCGATGCCATCCTCCAGTGACAACACAAATTGTTAACAAAACGCTGTTGGAAAATTATTTTTGTTTTCATTTTTCCTGCTCTCGTGTCAGTTTCTGTTTCCACTCCTGTTTGCGATTGTTATTTAGCCTTTGTTTGTGCTTAACCCCCTCAGGTTTTTGTCACTGTCCAGCAGCCCCTCTTACACACTCACTGTGTGTGTGTAAATTTGCATATGTTCTAGGCTCAGTGACCTCTGACTTGGCCACAGAATTTACCTTAAAGGTAGCTGGGAAAAGTGTGCTGATAAATAAAAATAATAGATATTTGAAGCTAAAAATAAATATTTGAAAGTTTAGATAATTTGTAGAGAGTTCCGAATCCCTTAAAAAAGTTTGTTTAATTATTTAAGAGGTTTATCTTAAAGGATTATAAAAGGCCTTTTCAAGATGTTTTTTAAATAACAAAATATGAATTTAAACTAGAAATAAGTTAGTATAAGGCTAAGGTCAGCTGGAAGCCCTTAAGAAATTAAATAAAATAATAAATCAATAGCCGAGGTCAGTTTTGCTTTTCTAAGATTTTTTTAAGCAAAGAAAATAAGTAATTCAACCAAAAATAATTTAGTATTTAGCTAAGGAAGTTGCTAAGCCTGTAAAGAATTAAATAAAATAATAAATCCCTAGCAGACATCACTTTTGTGAAATAACTGAGGAAAAACTACAAAATCCCTAATAATTCACATGAATAAATTTAAGCTGGGTGACTTTTATCTGCCAATCGATGCGGATGCGGATGACCCAGCAAAGATCACAGCAGCAGGAGCAGCCCCCATGGAAAACTTTTGTTGAAAGCAAAAATATATTGGCAACTTTCTGGTAGCGACGACGACGACGACGAGGACAATATTGAGGCGATGGCGATGGCGATGGCGATGGTTGTTTTGGGTCATTTGCCGGTGACCGGGGTGATTGTGATTTAGATGCACCTAGCTGCTAGCTGCTGGCCATCTTTATCTGGCCACTGTGACCCCAATCTCAACCTGGTCCACTTCCATTTCCCCCATCTAAGCCAGGCGCTGGCTGCAGCGACAGCATTTGTCAGGAGGATTTATTGTATTATGAGGTCGGGTCGGGAGGTTGGTCAGGCAGAGAATGAAAATGAAAATGAAAATGAGAGGCAAAAGCAATGCGGTAAATGGGGATGGATACCGGGGTTCGGACTCGGACTCCGGCATAGAATGCAGGCCAGAGAGGTTGGTTCGAGCCACATAAAAGACTCGACTGTGGCTGCGTCACTTTGCTGTCATTTCATTCATTTGCGGACCACAATGGCACCACCTCCTCCTCCTCCTCCTACTCCTGCCTGAATCTAGATGCATTCGTTGCTAGGTGACAGTCGCTCGGTTGCTCCTGCTCCTGCTCCTGCTCCATCCTTTGTGCCAACAGCTGCCGGACATTTGTAATAATGTGCAGGACTACGACTACTGCTCCCTGCCCCCTGCCCTGACCCCCTTGGGGCAGCTTGGCTAACCAGCTCTCAGCTCAGCCCTGGCTGCCTGACTGCCCCAACTGTGTCCATTTTTCACTTCCTCCGCCGCCTCCTGTGGCCTAGGCTTATTTGCATTTTACATTTTGCTGGCATTTGGCACAGGGACAAAACGAAGAAGGAGGGAAACAGACGAGATCTTAACCGGAAGATTAAAAGCAACTAAATGCATGTCGATGGGGGTTTGAAATGTTCCAAAAAATATCAGAAAATAACAGGAAACCAAAGAAATAACCCTGCTATGAATATTTATTAAATAGAAAACATATTTTTAGCAATTTCTGGACTCTTACCTGTCACCAGATTGGCATGATGGAACTGGCACACGGCATCCGCCTCGAACCAGGAGATGCGATCACGGAAGAAGCGATAGAAGACGTTCAGGCCCTCCTGCGGCATTGTCCAGGTGTTGCTCACGTTCACCTGTAAGCAAAGTGGAAGAGGCGACAGTTGAGTTGAGTTCATTTGCTTTATTTGTATGCGCGACATGGCGCGCACGGTGCGTATACGTTATGCATTAAGCATACGCCTCGTGGCCCGTAAAGCGTTTACATTTTTAATGCCCCAACGGAAGGGTGTGTGTGTGTGCGTTCTCTACGACATTAAAAATACATACAACGCAACACACGCGCCACACATTTGCTTAGGCATGAAGCCAGAAAAAGGACTCTCCTCGTCCCCGCGAAACGTTGGATGTAAAATCTGCTTTGAAGCCTGTCCCCATATATTTCATTAGAGCAAACCCGGCACAGGAACAGCTGCCACAAAGCAATCCCCCAGCCCTCCCATCCGCCCCCGAGAGAGATTCCAAAAATGTTCTTTGTAGCAGCCGCGTGCTGGGACTGAGACGCCAACTTGGGCACTCAGCTCCTGCTTTCCGCCTTCAGTTTCTCCTCCTCGGAGGAGGAGCCGAGAGTGACAGGCCTCTTGCTCTTCTACATTAACTAATTAGGAGCCGAGAGCAGGGGCCTGTACCCAGTGTGTCCTGTGTTCTCCTCTCTATATGTTGTGTAGCATCTCGGCGGCGAAAAGCCGATGACAAAGTGCGGCCGGAGGAATGAGAAATTAAGGTGGCAGTTTGGCTGTTTGGCGGCTTTTTTAGAAAGTTCCCCCCCGGTGTCAAACGGAAATTTAAATGACGAGTTTCCGGGGTTTATTATATGCAAAAGTTGCCAGGTATTAGGGCGGGCAAAACAACACTAAATGCTTTAACAGAAATTAAATATATTTGCTTGAAGAAAAGGCTTCAAGCTAGAACTAAAATTAAGCTATGTTAATTAATAAATTTTAAAGACATTCTTTGAAACAAAAATCCACCAGAAAAATAAATATAAAACAGGCAGGCAAAGGACTCCTAAAATGTGGCCCCACCTTCCCTAGATTCTGCAAAATTTCCCTGCTAAAAATTTCAGTTAATTGCGATGCCTAGTAACCTCTTCAATTAAGGGCTTTTCCGGCAAGGAAACAGCTACCTTTTTTCGCCCTTCTCTGGGCACATGTTTCATCCTAAACTTCTTTTTATTTTATTTTATTTTTTTTTTTGTACTAATTAAATTTATTTTTCAGCCAAGCATCCAAAAAGCATGCTCAGATCAAATTTCCTTGGCGAATGCATGCCAACTTTGTGATGGAAAAATTCTTGTGGCTCAAAGAGCTTTTCCGCGAAAAAAAAATTTTAAGGAGAGAAAGAGAAAGAGAGAGAGAGAGAGAAAGGGGGGAGTGGTAGAAAGAGAGCGGTAGTCAAAAGGAATGCTGGTCATAAATTTTGGAAATTCGGCTTTTCCCGCCATGCATGCGGGCGGGTCTCTCTCTTCGCTGGCATTTCATTAACTTAATTAACATTTAATTGAAAAATTCAAAAAGCAACTTCTTCGCCATTGTGATGTTGTTCGGAGGGAGAGGGGCGTACTTTCATCTCTCTCCTTCTCTCATTTATTTCAGCAACAAGAAAAATTCCATCAACAAAAAAGTGAGGAATAAAAATGCTTTGGCGGGGACTTCGTCAAAGAAGCGGGGGCGGGGCTAAAAAAGGTGGCATGCCAGGGCGGAAATGTGGTATAAATACAGAGAGGGGAATTCTCTAGATTTTGAGGCATTTTTCGGTATATATCTTTTTCAAAAGTATTGGAAAAAAGTCAGTTTCTTATTTATAAATAACAAATATCTCTCATTATCAATTCTTTTCAATAAAAATAAATATATTTGCCTTATATGTAAGCTAATAATATATTTATTTTATTTTTAAGCAGTAAAATAATTAATTTGCAAGCTAAAAGTAATATGTATAATATCTTTAAGCTCTAAAATAATTTATTTGCTAGCTTATAATGTATATATAATATTTTTAAGCTCGAAATTTATTTAATTGCAAGCTCAATATATATAATAATATATTTAAGCTCTAAAATAATTAAACTGCCAGTCAAAAATATATATAATAATATATTTAAGTTATAAACAAATGTATCTGCAAGCTAAAATTGTATTAATAATATTTGTAAGCTCTAAAATAATAATTCTGCAAGCTAAAAATATGTGTATAATATTTTCTAACTGCATAAAAGTGTATCCGAAGTCTAAATAAATCTATAAATATATTTTTAAGCCATATAAATGACTTTTCTGAGCGTTCTTAAATTACCATTTAATTTTCTTAGAGTGCACTCAGTTTTATGTACTCGCTGAACACTTAGCGCTGGATAAGTCACTTATCAGTCGATTAACTTTGTTTTTATATCCACCATTCATCTCTTTATTTCGCTTTTAACGGCCTAACAAAGTGGTAATTTCATTTGCCCAGCAATCGCTGGCTATTATGCAAAAATAAATATATTTATAACCGAATATAAGTAGATGGAGTTTTATGGACGAATGTGTGGCAGTTAATAAGTTGATGGTTCTCTCGTCCTAATTGGCAAACGAATTATGCAACGCATTCGCATTCGAAGTGGCAACTAGCGCATTAACACAATGTGTATTCAGTGCATTCCGGAATTATTAATTATGCATTGGAAACTGTTGCAGCAGCAGCTGTTATTAGTCAATTATTAACAGGCAGAGCACAAAGGAAAAATAAACGAACGAAACGTCGATGCGAAATAATTGATCAACAAATGCGCCTCATTACAGATGAAACTCGCTCTACTTCATCCTATTAAATATCTGCTGCAGCAGCTGCTGCAAAAACTAATAAGAGTCAAGAGCAGCCATGGGGCAACAATGGCAGCAGCAGCAGTGGCAGCAGCAGCAGCAGCAGCAAAAGCAATAAGAGTTGCAATAAGTGCTACATAATCAGCTTAAATTATTAGAATGGCAGCGACATTAGCATTGGTTCCTATTACAGCCATTTCACCCCAAAAGCCCCAAAAGGATAATGTTTCAGCAACACAAATAGCACACCAATTATAGCTGGAAAAAAATGTGGTCTTTTGGCAAGGAAAGGAAGAAAAAATAAATTTGTTTTCACCCTAAATTGAACTTAAATTCCTTTAATAGCTTTATTTATATATTTAAAATAATAAAGGAGAAATTGTTACCAAGTCTTAAATTTAATATTCAAGAATATATGTATATTAACAGGATTTTTTGGTATTATACATATTATTTGCGTATTTATTTTTAAATTTCATATATTATAAAGTTTAGAGCTTAAATTTGTAATATATTTATTTAATATATTTATTAGGAAAAATAGTAATAGGTTGTTAATTAAATTTTCAAGAATATAAGAAAGTCTTTTCTGTACTTTAAATATTTTTATATATTTATATTTATGTTTTATATATAATAAAAACATATAAACTTAAATTGCTACTATTAATATTCAAGAAAATATGTATTTTGTCACGGGTTTTCGGTAAATTATATATTTTTATGTGCCTATATTTATATATTATATATTATAAAAACTTATAAACTTAAAAAATTAATTTAAGAAATTACAATACATATATTATAATAATTTCTTCATTATAAAAACTCTTTGCCTTCAATCTTTATTTACTTTATCCCAAGTTTACTGATCTAAATGTTATTACAATGATTTAAAACCAAGAAAGTCACAGACTTCCTAGAACATTTAATCATTTATCAAAAGGTTACCAAAAATCTGTTCAAGAACTCACCGAGCACAACTTTAGTGTGTCAATAAAAACTAAAGCCTTGTGGGGGAAATAAATAAATGGGAAAACCTCAGAGCCAGAGCCAGAGCAGCAGAGAACATATTAGATGTTGCAACAGCAACTATTTGTGTGGCAGCAGCAACATCGTCAGCCATATTGCAGCAGCAGCTGTTCGGCTGCCGCCGCTTGTTGACTTTTTCATTTTATTTCGCTGCCCTTTTTCCTTACTCTTTTTTACTTTTTTTTTACTTTTTCTTCACTCTTTTTTATTTAATTTTTTTCCTACTTTATTTTGGCTGTTTTTGTGCTTTTTTGGCACTCGGCAGCAAGTTGCTGTGCCAACAAACAGGGCTGAAGCCTCTTCGCTGATGTTGCTGATGTTGTTTGTCCGCTGTTTTTCCTCTCCGAATCCCACTCCCTCGTCCTAGTTATGCTTTGTTTGTAATTATGATGAAGACATCCTCCAGGAGGAGCGGCGGAGGGGGAGTGCAAATTAAACAAAAGAATAAGTGAAATCACAAAGCGCTGCAAAAGACTTTTCTTTGGGCTTGCATAATTTTTGCATTTGCATTTTTTATGGGCACACACAAACGGTGTGTGTGTGTGTGGCGGAGACAATGCATTTTTTCTCGGCTTGCACCTTTTAATGACTCGGGAAAAATGTAAGTACTTTGTACTTAAAAAGAGTTAAAAAAGGGGTTAAATCTCTTTGGAATTTTTAAAGATGTTGCAGGATTTTTGTAGGGAGAAATAAACAATGTTTTCAGCTTAAAAAAATTCTCTAAAAATAAACACAGGCTCTACCTGTGAGCTATCACTTAGAACTGTTTTATTTGCATAACTTTCCAAGCCCTTGGATCTCTGGGTTCGCCGAAAACAAATTGTGAATGCATAATGCGAGCGCCGATTCAGGCCCTTTGATAAGGTTAACATTGCCCCTCTTGTTGGGGCCCAGAATAAAGGGAAATATTTTCATTTTCCTCGCCTTTATTGGCTTTTTACCAGGTACTCGAGCGATTATAATAAAAAGGGGAATGGGTCCTGGCTCGGGGTGTCAACACAATCAGCGCCTGCGGCCCGGCTCAGGTGGCACGATTCGTGCGTGAATCATAAGTATCTTGTTCTTGTATACACACACCATATATATACACCTATATCCATTTGCATATAGCCAGAGAGTCGGAGAGTATATGCACATGTATGCTAATGTGGCAGCCACAGCAAAATGGGGGGCGGCGGCGTTTAAAAATCAAATACGAGCAAGGAGCGGCATGCCTCTAATGTGGCATTAGCAATCCTTTTGAGATATTCGGCATATTTTATGCGACGAGGCACTGCTCACTTTTATTTATTATTCCCCACCTGTCTGTCTCTCTCTGTACGGGCGGCATATGGCCCGACATTGGTGCAAAGTCAAGCGGCTTATTTATGAATTAGCAATGTGATTTTTGAATTTCACATCTCCTACTTTTTCCGGTTTTCGGCTGCCTCACCTGCCACCTCACTCGGGGGGAGCTTATGTTTCCGATGATTTACACTCCATAAGGTTGGCCATTATGCTAATGAAGCGTCTGGGGGGCGGCCGACCTGCCGACCTGGCATTATGTATTCTTAGGGCAATAATTTCTCTGTTCTGCCCACAGTGCGTATGAGCGATGACAGCCAAGGGGGGCGAACAAAAAGGTGTCCCAAGTATTCCCGAGACCCTTCTCGATTGGCAATCAAAAGTTAGTTGGAGTTGGAGGAGAGAAAGCAGGTGAACTGAGGACTAAGAGCAGGTGGTGCACAGCGAGAAGCTAGGGGAGGAATTTCCGCAAGTTTACTTAGAAAGAATTTATGGAGAAATTAAAGCTAAAAATAGTCTGCGAATAAAGTTAATATAACAGTTTTAAGCCAGAGAGATCCCAAAGAGAGATCCCAAAACTGTTATACAATTAATAAAGAATTTATGAAGAAATTAGAGCTAAAAATAGTCATGATGACTTTTTTTGCGATTAAAGTTAATATAACAGTTTTAAGCCAGAGTGATCCCAAAGAGAGATCCCAAAACTGTTATAAAATTAATAAAGGTAATATAAATGTTTTCTTCCAGTGCTTTTTGAAATGAAAATGGATGGCAAGGACATTGAATAGCTGCAGCTCGTGCTGGAGTACCTGCTCCTGGCTTTAGCTGCTCAATTTGTCGATGGGGCGCCGCCGTTGGCTCGAGCATCCTCGATGTACGTCAAGTGGCAATTGTGCAGCACCACCCTGCCACCTTTCACCCCTCTGACAGGTGGTTTAGATGGGAAGAAGGGTAACGGAAGGGGGGGGGGGGACATTGGTATAAATAACGCTGACGCTGGGTGCATGAGAAATATGCACAGAAATAAATGAAACGAGAGCGTGACCCGTCGCCGTTGTATAAAATATATCGCGATGTCACATTGCCACTGCAATGTCCTTGGCGGGGGCAGGACCCCCATGTGGCCCCCAGACAGTGGGACATGTAATTGTAACAGACTGTGCCAAAAACAGCGGCAACAAAGCCTTTTCTGCTCCACATCTTGGCAGCAACAATGGGCAAGGACACTAAAAGGAAAAACGAAAAGCGATGGGCGTTGGGAAAATGGGGGAAAAACGAAGCCGAAGCTGCCGCTGCAGCTGTCAACTGTCGCGCTTGCTTACATGCACGGGATATTTATTAAAATTGAAGACAACCTGCACTGCAAGTCAGTTTGTCAATCCATCAGTCAGTCAGTTGCTCACTCAGTCAGTCAGCCAGTTGGGAGATGATACAGGGATTACGGGTATTACAGGGACTAAGCGGAGTTGAGATATGGCGCGAAATTGCAATCTGGCCAGTCAATCAAGGATGCTGGAGGTGGAGGTGGACAAATGGCGAAGATGCAGCAATGAGGACATCTCGATAAGAGAATGCCAGGATGAAAAGTGAGCCAAAAGCATACAAAAAGGTTTAAGGAAATATATAGAAAAATGTGGAAAGGAAAGGTTAAGGTCCTCTAAGGGTTCGATTTATTTAAAAACAAAAAGAAAATGTATAAAGACATTTTAAGGTTTAATATAACTTAATTAAACATATTCTTAAACTTTAATAATTACTAAACACAAATTAATATTCGAAAACATCTTAATTTGGGAATAAGGGAATGCCAGGATGAAAAGTGAGCCAAAGAAAATACAAATAAGTTAAAGGAAATATATAAAAAATAGTGGAAACGAAAGGTTAAGGTCCTCCAAGGGCTCCAAACTTCAAAGAATTAATAAATCTTCACCAAAAAGCATTCAAGGTTAAATATAAAGTGATTTTTAAGGCTTAATATACCTTAATTAACCATTTTTTAAATTAAAATAGTTACTAAACCCAAATTAATATTCGAAAACATTTAAATTTGATTTAAATCCCAAAAAAAACTGTACTGAAAAAAACAGAGCGGAATAAAAGCCTGAAGATGAGGCAAGTTACAACCCACACAAAGGGGGTTAATGGGCCCGGAGGCAAGTGTGTATGTGTGCGTGTGTTTCGGGTGTGTGTGCCCCCCAAGGATAACATCGTAATTTGTTGTGCATCGCCTAATCCTTGCGCTACTTTCGAGCCAATGTGAATTATGCGCACTTAAGTCAACTCTTGCACCCCGGCAACCCCGAGCCAGCATCCGCATCCACACACACATAGACACAAGCGGATGCACTGATGTGCGTGTGTGTGTGTGCGAATTTTCCAGCTCTTGTATTTTCACAACCAGCTTAAGAGATTTTCCCCCGAACCCGAAAAGGGGTCTGCAAGACGTTCCGAATGGCAGCTGAAAAGAAATTAAATTTCTCAGCGAAAAAAAGTCAAGAAAGAAAAGCCAAGGAAATGAAGGGAAATTCCGGGGGAAATGCGTTGACAGGTGCAGCAACTGTTATTGCAACAGAAAGAAAAAACTAGGAAACCCAATTGCAGCTTACGCTAATTTTTCAGACAATTATTTTTAAAAGTGTAAAAAATATAGAAAAACAAATGAAGTAAAAGAAATATTTCAGGACCTTTAGAAATATATACTTAAAATATTTATTAAAGGATTAAAGGCTCTAAAAATACTTAAACAAATTTTAAAATAAATTACAAATTTTATTTTCCTATTTTTATAGCTATAAATAATTTCTCTCAGTGAACTGCAACTTGACTGCAGTGAACTAAACTAAGCTGAAGTGAATTCGCTGGGGAAGCCCGCCGCGGCCGAAGCAGTTAAAGTTTCTAATTGAAATTGAAACAGCGCAGCGGACAGCGGCCAACGGACAACGGACGGCGGACAACGCTTAACGGACAGCAGCAGCGCGGGGCTTCCTGGGGCGATGATGGGCAGGAGGAGTTGCAGCTGCAGCTCCAGCCAGAGCTAACTCCTCCGGCTGGTATGCAAATTGATTAGCGAGAATGAAATCCCCAACAGCCAAGGAGTTGCCCAAGGAGTTGAGTTGCCTGGGTGAGCTTTTCGCAGCATTATCCTTGCATTTTCTTAGCATTTTTCCCTCCCAGCAGATTGTCATTGCGGGGGATCCCCCAGCTTTATCTACTCCTGGTTCCTGCTGGCCTGGCATCTCGCTTTCTGCAATTTATAAAATGTGCGAGGAGCCACAAGCATCCGCGTAGGGGAAACGTTTAATTAAAAATAAATAAATTGCACTTGTTATTGGTTTTGTTTCACATATATTACCTTTCTATTTTACTTTGCTAATTAATTCTCGGTTAATTGAATAAACTAGAAAAAATCTCTTTTATAAAAAAAATTCAATACATTTCAAGCTTGGTTTCCAGGTGGTATTAGCTCTTAGCCTAGCTTCTGGCCAAGTTAGTGCCTTTGGCAACTTCAAGTCCATCGATAGCATAAAGTTTCCGATGGAAAGTTGATTGCGAGAGATTTAAGTTGGCAGAAGCCAAAAAAATAGAAGGAAAAAGGCAGATAATCCACCTGGAAAAGCGATGGCAAGTCCTTGCATAAACTTTTGGCCCGACCAGCCACACACACAGACACACACATCCCGGCGGGGATGCAACCACACAAGCAAGAATACACAGAGAAAATAAAAGGGTGAGTGAGTGAAATTTAAATAGAAATTTTTTCTAGCTACATAAAGTCCTTAGAGTCTCTTAAAAAGAACTCTGCTCCTTAAGGAAGTTTACTATATTTTACTCTTTATGTTTATAACTTGATTTCTTTTATTTTATTTTATTTATTATATTTTGTTTCTTATATTTTATTTTCCTTGTATTTTATTTTATTTATTTCTTAATATTTACCTTCTCTCAGTGCCAGCAATATCATGGCCTAGATAAAACTTGGACAGCTTGCGGATTCGCTTCGATTTCTAATTAAAAGCGCACAAACTTTCGGTCACCCCGCAACACTTTTTGGCCAGATGATGATCGCAATCGAAATTGTCGCATATTATGCAGGATAAGGGGCCAGGATAAAGGAGGTTAAAGGAGGAGCCAGTGCAAGGCTTAGGAACGCAACATGGCCCGAAATGAAAATGTGCAGCGAGGGACAAAGGCGGAGCCACAGAGCCTTGGCCCGGGAAAAGTTGCCTCAACTTTTGTCACATTTAATTAACATGAATCAATGGCCGGGAGCCGGGAGGCGGGGGCCAGAGCCCGGGGCCTCATCCTGCCAGTCGGAGGAGGAGGGAGTCAATGCTCAGGCACGCAAGGCAAAATTTATTGGGCGGATACTTTTGCCTGCTTTTCGGCTGCAATAAACTTGAAATTTTCATGCCAACGACTCATTTAACTTGAGCACTGAATTAACAATTTATGGGGGAGAGTGTGTGGTGTGTGTGCGGGGTGTGCGTACGACTTAGGCCTGGCAGGATGCGAGTGTGTGAGTTTTATGACTTAACCGACACAAATTACTTAATGCCGTTCGTTCTTTATTGTTCAATTATTAAACAAGGCCTGAAGGCATAAAAAAGTTTAACACACATTAGACCCATGCGGTGTGTGTGTGTGCGGGGCTTAATCAGGCAACTCCGCAACAAGGAGGGGAAAATGCCCCGATTAATGGGCCAACATTTGTTATCAATGATGCCCAAGCGAACGATAATGTTTGAGGAGCAGCCAGGAGCCAGGAGCAGCCTTAGCCTCAGATAAGAGTCATCATCATTATCGTTCTCATTATCGTCCTTGTCAATAGCGATTATAGCCAGGGAAAACACTGGGGATAAAGCCCAGATTATCTCAAACGATTTGGCTAAGACTTGGCTTGGCTTGGCAGCTCCTAAAAAGAAATGGCTTAAACCCAATGGGAATGCTATGCCAAATATATTTTAAAATAAGAATTAGAAGCTCCCTCATCTTACAGATATTTCTTTCAGTGTCTCTTCCTCCCTCTTGGGTTAATGTCCATCACATTAGGTCAAACTTTGTGGCCAAGAGCCAGTGTCCTGTCCTAAAATTAAGCCGCTTCATATCAGCGCCAGCTGCCGTTAATGAGGATGCTCCATTTTCCAGTGTGTGTGTCCTGTTTTTTCTTCCTTGCCTTCCCTCACACACACCCACACACAGCCAGCACTTTTATTCACTGCTAATTAATTCGTAATGTAATCTTTTTTGCAGTTTACCCCCTTTTTTATTTTCTAAACGTTTTTTTTTTCCTTTGCAAAAAGTAAGCGTGTGACATAAAGCCACCTGCTCTGGCTCTGGCTCGGGCTCTTTCTCCTCTTTTTTTTATAATTTTTTTTACTTTTTTTGCCGACGTGGCAGGACCTCAAAGCGCCAGCTTCTCTAATTTGCTGCTAAATGGAAGCGAAAACGCTTTGTTTGTGCATAACGAGGCGTGCAGTGGCCCAAACAAAAGGAGCAGAGGCGGAGGAGGAAGAGCTGGTCCTCCTGAGTCGCTTTTGTACCGCCATCAGCGAGGATGAAGGATCCACGGCAAACTGCACTCGCGCTCGCACCCGCATCCAGCGAAGGACACACAGAACGAAGTTCCACGAGATTTTAAAGGATTTCTTTAGTCCTTGGTAAGTAGTTACTGTCAGTTAATGTTAGAGTTGAGAAGAAGAATTCTACATTAAGTAGAATTGCACTTAAATCCATGATCGATAATTATCGTTTATCATTTGTCAAATTTTATGGGCAAATTAAAGCTAAAAATAATCGTAAATCAGCCAAAACAGCCTTAATCTCAGCTCGCTTTTTGGCTATAAGATGATCTCTAGAAGACTTGAAATAGACCCAATATTCTAGGGACCTTAAGTCTATGTTTATTGGTATCTTTATACCCTTGCAGAAGGTATATTCTCTCATATAGATACGAACGAAATACCAGATGGACAGAAACACCAGATAGAGGATGACTTTCTCTGCGATTAAAGTTAATATAACATTTTTAATCCACAGAGATACCAAAAAGAGACAGAGATATTGATATTTCTTCATAAAATTAGGTAAATTTAATCAACAAATATTTGTGCCATACAGAAAACCTTACAAGAAGCCACTGAAAAAATGAATTAACAGATTATACAAATGATTTATTAAATAAATTACTTATCCAGTAAATTTATTATAAAACCCGATACCTTTTAGCTCAGTGCAAGCCCAGCGAGGTCTAAAAAAAGGGGGTCAAAGCAAAGGGCATTGAGGACAGCGCGAACTGGGCGCCACTAGATGGGCGTGGTGGCAATCGAGTTGATTACCACGCGAGTGCAGAACAAAAGACAATGGCCCGCAACGCTCAGATGAATGAAGGGGGGCCAGCGAGGACCCTGAAGAAAGGGGGGGACGCAGAAGAAAGAAAGGGGGGGCTTGGCCAAAGAATGAAAGGGGGACGCCGAGTGGCCGGGTGAAGGTCCACGTGCCAATTGCTTCATTACTTGCACATTTTCAACTCAATAACATTCGCCGAGCGCCGGGCGAGCAACTGAGAAATGAGCGCCAGCGAAGGGCTCACACAGTGGGGGAATCCCCGCCAAAAGAAGCTCTGGTGTTGGTGTAACTAAGCTGGAGGAATCTCACAGCCACAATAGGGGCAAAAATACACATACAAAGGGAAGCTAGGAATAGATTGCGGAGAAGGTTTATTAACTGGGGATATTTTTTTGTATTTATTGGCAGGGGTTTTAACCTTAGGTCGCTGGATTTATTACAAACCAAAATATTAATAATAATAGGCATAATAATAGCCATTAATTTAATTTAATAATTATTAATAGGCATTTATTAATTATTAATAAGCCAGAAATTTAATTTGAGGCAAAGGATTCAACAGAAAAAGGAAGAATGATTTTTAATTTAAATTATAGGTGGTAAGTTATTACCTTTCACCTTTTAAAAGAGGTTTGTCTAACTTTAATCCCTATTTATTATAAGTTATATCACTAATATTTCCCCATATTTCCCCTTTTCCTTGGCTTGTATTTAATCACTATTTTAATTAGCATCTATAGCCCATTTCCTTGCTACTTAATTGCATTATTCAACCATTCCTGAGCGTCCCCCTTTGAATGCGCTTATCTCATCGGGATGCCAAAGTACAAATATGTGTATTGTTTGTCCACGTTAACCTATGTCCTGCCCACACACACACCCGGCTACTGGGGCGTGTCCATTGGATATCCATTGCAGGAGGCAAACATTTGCGTAGCCCTGACCCCACCTCACCTCACCTCAGCTCAGCTCACCGCTCTTTTGGCTGGCCTAACAATTTCTTAATTACGTTTGTCAACATTGCCGGATTGCACAACTGACCACCACACACACATCACACACATGGCACTGCATTTCGATGTCCAAGGTCCTGTGACATTCCTTCTAATTGGGTTAATCACTCGGTTTGCCAATCAGAGACCAGATAAATTCAATTTAAATAAGGTTAAGAACTGCAAATGGCAACACTTGGGGAAGGTTTCTTTGTAATAATTTTAAAATAATTTTCCAAGCTGAAATACCTTAAAAAAAATATTGTTTTTTGTGGGAATAACTAAATTAAATGAGTAACTAAAAGATAAAATATGTTTCCTTAATTAACCCTGTTTAAATCCTGAAAAGATTCCTCAGGAAACCCACTTATTGGCCCAAACGATGTGTCATCTTACCTCCTCCAAACATTTCTATATATCTGTATATAGAGTAGAGTATATTCCCAACTATTTGGCCGCACTCTTACCCATTTCGCATTCCGGCAAAAAGTTTGTCTTCCGAGGCAATCAGCTGATGAAGCTGAATGCAAACACTTCTCAACTTTTCAATAGTCGAGGGGCGAACGAAGATAACGCAATTAGAGGCAAGTTCCCTCGGCAACGCCACACACCCAGACATTCCACACATTCCACACATTCGTGGGCTAATTTCATAAATTAAGCAAAATTAACACGTCATCGTGAATATTAAAATTCAACGTGGCCAGAACCAGAGCCACTGCTGGCTACAGAATTTCCCACTTAAGCTCAGCTTCAGCAAGGAAAATAAATTTCGGGTGTGGCTGTCCTTTTACCTCTCTGTGAGTTGGTTTTTTTTTTGTTTGGTTTTTCGCTGACCTGGTTGCCAGCTACCATTGTCCATTGTCCTTGCCCTGGGTACACACACACAGTACTGCTCACATATATGTGGGAGAGAGCCAACTATTTGACGGTCCATCTGTTTATCCAACTGTCCATCTGTCATTCTGTTTGTCCGCCGGGCGCCAACTTTGTTAATGCTCCGCTTGATTGTCCAGCAGGCTTAGTACATCAATTTCACGTTGTCACGGGCTCCCGGACTCAGTTCCCTGAGTCCCTCTCAGAGGGAGGAGGTGGAAATGCGCCAAATTTAAGGCTAGGACAAGAGACATTTGAAAGCTTGAGGAAATTGTGTAGGCTTATTTGGAGAAATATTAGCTGGATGTGCTTTAAAAGGTTTTTTATTGCTCTTCTTTTGTTGCTTTAAGATAATTGCTGGAATAACTAATTTTATGTTTATTTATTTATTGATTTAAAGCAGTGATGCCCAAGCCCCCGCCACATGTGGTTGGTAAAAACTCTGCCGGCTCTCTGCCGCTACGCAGACAGTGTAAACGTGACGTGAGCAGCAGCAGCAGAGAAGAGAGAGAATGAGAGGTCGAGTGGTGCGGTTGCCAGAGCAGTGCAAAGCATTAAGTTTTAATGCTTTGCACTGCTCTGGCAACCGCAACGTCTCGCGCGAAGCCAACTTCGTTTTTCTCTTACGCACACAAAGGCAAGTCACATGTCATTGTATTTGTGTGGGCATCACTGATTTAAAGGATCGCTAAGAAGCTAATTCTATCTCAGATAAAACTAATAATATGTATTATTTTATTTGTGTATTTTTCTGAATTTAAAACATGTTTCTTAATATTACTTTCACCTCTTATAAACTGACAACAAAGTTTGCTTATGTACCATTGTATATTCATCCCACATTCCATATTATTCTTATTGTATTTTTTATTTAGTTTTTAAGATATTTTTTAATATTATTATCACCTCATAAATCTTTTAGTGAACTGTCTCCAAAGTTCCCCTATGAGCCTTTGTGCATTCATTCCATAGAGAGTCATAATTATTGTTCATAAATTTTAAGCCTCTCAAAATTTATTACCTGCTGTAAATTGCTCTTTTTAGTGCAATAAACTTGTACTTCTAGTAAATTCCCCAAGTTTACCTTCATCCTTAGCTATTTTTCTAAGTTATCGTGTCAAGTTTCTTACAAAATCCGACATGCAACTTGGAAAATTATGGCCTACAGTCGACGCGGTGATTGACTCCAAGGATCCCCCAGTGGAGATCGTAATCAGTGTTATTTTTTTCTTCCTTTAAGGTGCTGATATTATTACACAAGCTCGAAGGACATGCAAAGGGGTTTCGGTCAGCGCCCCATATACCGTTGCGATATCCGCTTCCGGTTCCGCTCTCGCATTTTCCGCATTTCCTTTTTTTTTTCCTCATAGCCTGCTGCCCTTTGTGTGTGCGTTTTTTCTGCGGCAGCGAAGTAATTGGCTGCGAAAATGCTGCCATAAATCAAACCGATAATTATGTGGGCGACTGCGCAACTTTTTCGCACCAAAAACCAAAGCGTCAAAAAATCCACAAAAAAGAAAGAAAGGAAGGCAGGCAGAAAAGGAGCAGAGCCTCATTTTGATTGCCGTCCATAAATTATGATTTGATGTGCGAAAATAGTTGGAGAAATGGATATGGAAATGGCAATGGCAGCGGGTAAATCCAGCTCAAGGTCGTGGCTTTTTATATTTCTCCCTTTTCCATTTCCCATTTCCAAGCTTTTCCATTCGCTTTTCGCCTTGCTCTTCCTTCGGCTGTGTCTGCCTGCCAGTCGCGTCCTTGAGTGGGTGGCAGGCTCTGGCCAGCGGCGGGGTGAAAGTGAAAGTGAAACTGAAACTGGAGCCGTCCGCTCCGGGAAACTCCGTCTACGTCTCAGACTTCGGTCTCCGTCTCCGACTGTGGCCGTGGCATGATTAATTGCTCATTGTTGCGGCGGCCACATCGTAAATTGCTTTCACGTCTCGTGAATCTCGTGTCAGTGGCACGTGAATGCCATGAATAAGGCGGGATTGGTACGGAATGGCTTGGAATTGGCCCTGGCTAAGGCCTAGAATGTTGTCAAACTTGGGCTAGGAAGGCACTGAGAGAAAACCAACTTGTGTACCTATTTCTTAGAGATTTATTAAGTCTAATCTTAGCTTATTTTCCCGCAGTGTTCAAGGACTCAGGCTCATCTCTTGTCATCCCCGGCTAACGTTTAAGGCGTTCCGCATTGTTTATCTTCCGCTGGCATCGCCCTGGCTAATGTTACATTATTAATGCATCTGCATGGAGCCTTCCTCAAGCCTTCGTATGTAAATTAAGGGCGCCCTTTCCTCCTTCCAGAAAAACGTGCCAAAAAAAAAAAAAGAAAGCAAAGCAAAGCTAAAGCAATTCGTGCCTGTTACTCGAGAAGTGATAAATGATTGAGAGAATCCTTGGATATATCGCAAATCCAGGCAGGCCTAAGTGAGCTGCCAAAGTGGATATGTCCGAGTCTGGCAGCCTGGCTTGCATTTAATATGCTCAACCAAATTGGCTCTGTTTCAGCACGTGACCCCGTTTTGCAGTAATTACTATTTCATCCCAGATCCCACTCCCAGGGAGTGCAAATAAAAAAGGATTAATCTGATGGCGGCGGTGGCGGTGGCTCATTTAAAATGCTGCTTTGAGAGCGGACGAGGATAATCCCAGATCGTGTTCCTCTGCCAGCGTCATTAGTCCTTTGGCTGTAATATAACCATAGTCATGGTCCCTTCACTGCCTCTCGCACTTTCCACCTGTTTTTTCCTCTTTTTTTTTATTATTATTTTTCGCCCAGCCATGAACTGCAAATTGCTGGCCAGCCCCGGAACGAACAGTGTCGGCTATAATGCCCTTTCCCAGGAGGGGTTACTATCAATGAGGCAAGGATTTTGTAGAGCAAAAATAATTAAAAATATATTAAAATAAACTAGAATTTTATTTGGGAGAAAAGTATTTTTTTAAGGATGCCAAAAAGTATGCTAAAAAAATTCTTAAGTGCACAATATCATTGCCTACTTTTGGGCTTAATTTTAACATATTTTTATTATTATTATTATTTTGAAAACGATTTCTAAAGAAAAGAATTTTTTTTAATGCCGAAAAACATGTCTAAAAATATGTAAATCAAAGAATTTGTTGCATGCTTTTCAGCTCATTATACCCTTGCAGAGGGTATTATAATTTTGCCATGATATTTGCAACGCAGTGAAGGAGGCATCTCAGACCCCATAAAGTATATATATTCTTGATCAGCATCACCAGCCGAGTCGATCTAGCTATGTCCGTCTGTCTGTCTGTCCGTCTGTCTGTCCGTCTGTCTGTCCGTCTGTCTGTCTGTCTGTCGGTTTCTACGCGAACTAGTCTCTCAGTTTTTGAGCTATCGGGCTGAAATTTTCAGCATAGTCTTATTTCTTTAGCACGCAGTATATATGTCGGAACGGCTGAAATCGGACCACTATATCCTATAGCTGCCATAGGAATGATGGCGAAATTAATGTACAAAAAATTGTAACTTCTCTGTTTTTCAACGAATTTCTATAAATTTCGAGATATAGTCGTTTTTTATAGTTCTAGAATTACGGTTTTAATTTCATTAAGATCGGACAACTATATCATATAGCTGCCATAGAAGGGATCGGTCGATTTATATGAAAATGTAAAATTCTACA